>JAUJPO010082660.1:0-10442 GCA_032270745.1 Tiaropsis multicirrata | reverse complement strand
TACCTTGCATCCAGAAAAATATTTATCTTATAGTCGTAAAGAAACACAGATAATTTTCAAGGAAATTGTTGGTCCCCCAAATACTAAGTATTTGTATTATCTGCTCTCGGGCAGGGGTGTCAGCTTCTCCATAGCCTCGTTGTTGCCAACGTTTTGAAAATTACCTTGGCTTTTGGATCACATTTTCAAAACGAATTATAATGCACGCAAAATGTAATAATTATTATTGTTTAACAGGGCACACAAAGGAAGAGGAACAGTCAATGAAATGAATTGGTACTAAATTATAACCATTTTCTACCTGTCTACACTCTTAGATAACCATGTCACCTATATTCTTGAAAGAGAATAAAAATAATATAAGGAGAAACTGAAATTACATACCATTTTTCAATACAATGGCTCTCATCAATGACTATGGCAGCAAGTGTTGTATTGAACTTTCTATTTTTCAGAAGCTTTCTTCCTTTGTCAGATAAAAGCTGCTCGGGAGAGGAAAACATAAGACCAACAGGAAAGGTATCACCAGACAAGTCCTACAAATTTAATTTGAAATGTATATTATCACCTGCGTCCAAGAAGATACTTAAACTTAAAAGATGTCATGAAGGGCAAGGTGCTACATAAAAAATTATAAAAAATGACAGAATGATGGGGAGAAAACGTGTGACGGGGGTTGTTAAGTTTGCTGTTTGCTATCATTTATTTCCTTCTGTAAAAACTTATTTTGAAGTACTTTTGTGTTAAAATTTCGATAAAAAATAAAGTTCAGTCTACAGCAGGGAGAGTAGAAAATTATCACTTACCATCTCAATTGATGATAAACAGCAGGCAGGTATTTCTTTTGAAGACAAAATGTCACATTGGTCTGTCATGAGAGCAATGAGAGGTGATACAACAATCACAGTCGATGTCTTGACATTATCAATTAAATTGACAAAGGTAGGCAAAGCCTGAAATATTAGGCTTTTACCACTACCCGTTGGCTGAGCAATAAAAAAATCTTTCGTTCGATCTTCAAAATATTCTTGAAAAAATTTCCTCTGATAATCTTTCACTTGTGCTATACTGAAAGATCTGCAAATTTTCTCCAAACCAGATTGAAACACATCTTGTTGTTCAGCCATGTTTGTTTTCTTTTTGGTCGATCTAGCTTGAAAATGATCTTTTTTTATCTTTTATCGCAAAGTACTATCACTCTATCCGCTCTTACATAAATTTCAAAAACACCCTCCTGGCTTCAAAAACGGCCTGACCTAAAAATAGGTCAGTGGGTTTAGCAGCCCGCTTAAACGAGAATGAATGGAACAGCCGAAATCGGATCGTCCGTTTGTTCCAAACTTTACCGCCGTTGTTTTTTCTCTAACCGCCGTCTATGGCTGGAAACCTCAGTCACATAAATTTACCGTTTTCACTATCACTTTAACGGACGATAAAATCGTCTATGATAAATCACGCTCCAGCACCCAAAAGAACAAAAACTGGATTGCCGGGCGTCCTAAGATTCGGAATGCCTTGAATGACGTAATCTATAAGCTGACGTAAGTGTTTGATCCAATCAGATGCTTTTACTTATTTATTACATCATTTTAGTCCAATCACATTTCAAACAAAATGGATACCAGTAGCTACGATGTAAATAACAACAATTTGTTCACACGCTTCACACAGCAGGAAAAATGGAATGAGCAGTTGAATGGGCTTGTATGTCATTGATTTAGAAGGAAAAACAAATTTTTATTGAGTAATCACAATTCTTATATTCTGCAGTATAGCTGGACAGGCATGTGTGACGATTTCGATTTTGAGAGACTTTTATTAGAAGAGGAAGATCCAGATTCTGGGTTGGTCGAAGATGCCTTCGATGTTTTACCAGATGAACAAACTTTGTCGTTTGATTACAATGAACTTGATTTAGATCTAAGTGAAGAAAATTTTGGCAGATGTAGTACAAGTACAACTGATGATTTTTCAGATTTATTAGAACTTGATGGCAATCTTGACACAACCGCAGATGAAAACAATGACAATATATTTTCTGACGTTGTTAATGGTACAAAATATGATGGACTCGCTGTGAAAAATGACGTAATATTAAATACTTATGATGAAGCATCCCCAGGCTCTACTTCTACTTTTTTGAATTCAAATGAACAACATGAAAACACTGATCAAAGTGAAGAAAGTAACCCGTTGTCACATAATAATGAAACAAAACCTTTGTTGTCAAATAATGGAAAATTGGTTTCGTTCTCAAAGGAACAAGCCAGACAGTGGAGAAGAAAACGCATTTTAAATTCTTGTCAGAAAAAGATACCTGTTATTGGTTTAAAAGACTATCAAAAAGGCTCACAGAAATGCCCTATGAAGCTGGAGCCTCTGCTTCCTCTCCCAAAAAACCTTAAACCAGTTTCACATAAAAAACTCAATAATAAAGGTTCAGCCCCACTGGAGGACTTCAAGATTAGCCCAAAAGAAAAACTAGCAAATCCATTGCTAGGAGGAGAAAGATTGGGCACTAAAACAAAACGTTGTAAGGATGCAAATATAATTTTTCTTTAAAAAGCTTTTCTAGACAAAACAGTGAAAGAAAATGAACATGTGAGTCAAGGCAAAAGAGGGCGTTTAGTAAAAATTGCAAAACTCCCAGCTGTCCTGAAATCCTAAAATGTCTTAAAATTCAAGATCTTCACAAATTTGTCCTTAATTTTGTATATACAATCGTAACTGTTTTACAGTTTTGTACTTTGTAGATGTAGGTATCCACAAAGCCTATTTTCTATTGAAATACATAGTTAAATAGCAAGAAAAAAACTTTGGGTTTATTAAGTAAAAAATTTAAATAAATGAGGCCTAAAATCCTATATTGTAAAATCCTATATTGTTATGCTCATTTTTTGTCTGGGAGGTCTGAAATTGATTTATTAAAAAGGGAAGTGTACCTATTATTGACACCCTAGTTCTCAATCATCAATTGAGCCATTAAGAAAAATATATTCCACAAAAATCTCTAGTTACTTTAGTTAGAGTTATTTTACATTCAAGGGATGATGGAAATTTTGCATTGAATTAGAATGTTAGGAATGTTGGCTATGAATAATTAACGATTTTCAACCCCCTGTTGTGAATAAAAATCTGTAGAAGTTTTTTTCAATCAAATCTTCATTTTCATTTTCTTTTTCTTACCACTTTAATAGTTCTGTCTTTGCGTAACAGAAGTATGATTTCCCATAAGTAATAACATCTTTCTTAAAAAATAAAAATTAATTAATTAAACTTTTTTAATTCAATGTTTATGCCCTACAATGCTGGACAAAAGGTCTGTAGACTTTTAGAAATGTGCACCTTCCTTCAAAGTTGATGTAAATAAGGTCAGCTACTGCTACCAGATGCCAACAGACCACTTTCAAAAGCATTGAGCTATACTGTAATACTGTGTTCTTGTTGATTTTCTGCTATTTTAAAAAAGTCTACAACCTTTTGACCAATGTTGTGTATTAAATGTTCGATTTCTTATCTTCTATTCTCAAGGTCCAGTCCCTATGAAGTTGAGGGCATTACCTGAATCATTTTGGAAAGAGCCTGCTACAATACAGACAAGTCAGTTGATAGGCAGCAGTTATGCAGTCCTTCCACCATTATTCTCCTCAGAACCTAAAAATTCAGACGTTACCAACATCAGACCCGTTACTCCACCAGATGATAAGAAAAATTCACCAAGACATTCACCTCGTATAAAAAAGAAAATAATTGTTGCGTCGAATGCAGATACTAATTTATTATTCAGCTTATTTGACCATTTAGAGGCTAACAAAATCGACGAGAAATTGATTGTGAGAAGGGGAAGGTAAGACTCAACTTAACAAGAGTTTATTTTTTAGACTAACCTACTGTATGGGAAGCTTTACATGAGCTTTACAGAGTTCCTATGTTATATATTATATCATATTACACATGTAATACAGTATGTACTGTGCATCTCCTTTATATATAACTCGCTATGCTTGATGATAGTTGATGATAGATGCGGATAGTTGGGGATAGCGAGTATAAGTCTGCATTATATACGCTTACATGTGCACCTTGCCTACTGTACCCTTTTTTATCTCCAATGCATAAGCTAGTTATATTATAAACATCGTTAATTGCTGGCACAATTTGTGATCGCGGGATTAAAACGTATTGGAATGTTTTGTGCTAAAGCCATATTTGCCATATTGTAAGAAAGAAGAAAACAGACAATTAGACTTGTTTTCTCTCTTCTTTTTTAGACCAAAGAAAAGTACGAGCGACAAAGTTCCTCCGCCACCACCTCGTAGCATGGAAGAAGATCCCTGTATAGTGGACGATCTGGCTACTAAGCTATTTCCCGAACTTTCTCTACACCAAAATAACAAGTCGGCTATACCGAATTATGCCATGGTCCGTATAAATAAAGGTGCGCATACAATTGAGTTTCCGGCTACTAAAGTCAATGAGAATTACCCTACTTTGTTGAACGAATTGGTTTCTCATATGTAATCACCATGAGAAAGTCATTCGGCTTAAAAAGTGGAGCAAATACGGTATTTTTGGGTTTCGAACTCTTTTATTCTGTTGATTTTATTATCATCAGCTAATTTAAAGAAGATTTTTTATTGACTTGTTTTGCAGCTGAGCCAAAGGTTTCCATTGTGTTTTTATTCAAAAAATGAGAATGTTTTATCGAAGTTTACCAACTATACAATTATACAGGGTAACAGGGTAAAAACAACATCTCAAAGCTCAAGGGTAGAAATCTAGGTCAAAATTAACCAAATTTAGGGCCATCTTTTTTGCAATCAGTTAAGAATAAATTCCTGCCAAACTTTTTTTTATCCAACCGCCAAATTTAATACCCGCCAAGATTTCTAAAAATCACTGGGATTAGCTTTTTACCTGTTACCCTGTATAAGTTGGTATTTTATCTGTATATATTTTGAACATTATTATGTTTTTAACATTTATTTTATCTGTTCTAAGATAAACGATGGTGTATATACTACGTAATCTTTAGTGGATAAGTACATTTTATTTCACAAAATACATGGACCTGTTCTAAACTTCAACAAAGGGAAAGGCCATTTTAAACAGGGGTGACGGGCCATCTAAGGTACGATATTTTGATACTGGGATTAAGTTACTCATATTTGCCTACGCCGTACATGTATATATCTCGTTTATTTTTAAGGTTTATATTTTTTTCGATGCAAAGTTTTATGTAGAGATTTTTTATCACTACCAGTTTGAGATTTTTCAAATTTGGCAAGTTTTTATTTACATATATATACAGTAGACTCTCCATAACTCGAACACCCAAGGGGAATCGAAAATCGTTCGAGTAGTAGAGAATTCATGGAATATTCTCACTTCGCAACATAAGTAACCATTTGTGGACATCTTTGTTGACTTGCTTAAATTTTTCTGGCTTCACTTGTTTTGATATTTGCCCATTGTTGAACCGTTTTTTTCCAAGTTGATAACGTACTTCTGGGAACTTTAAACATGTCAGCAACATCTCTTGGAGCAGTTCCTTTTTCTAATTCTTTAAGAGCATTGTATTTGATTTTGCAAGATTTACTGTCAATACGACGTTTTGCCCCTGCGACAGACGCCATTGTTATGAAGCCTGACGAAGCTTCAAAAGAAGATGTTTACTCTTTTTGTCAACAACACATTCAAATGGAGGCGTTCAAAAGATTCGAATGACGCGTTCAAAACATTCGAATGATACGTTCGAATAATAAGGCCCAAAACACACATATATACAAACCATTCGAATAGGTTAAGACTCTATTTATGTAGAAATACATTCTAAATTCTAGTCACGATGTCAGAAAATTCGAGTTATAGAGAGAAAATACTCCAAGGGACGTAGAAAATCATTCTAGTTAAGGAGAGATTCGAGTTATGGGGAGTCTACTGTAATCTGTTTTAATGTTTACGCAATCCGTTAAAACGCGTTACTTCAAGTAACAAAGATAAAATTTCAAACCACTGCGCGACCCTGAATTCCTTAAGGCGAACTGCTCAGTGGTGTGGCTTCAAAAGTCCACTCTTGTTTCAATCTTTTACAATCTAGTGTAGCTGAATCAAATCTTTAGTATTTTCGTTCAAATATGGCCAAAAAACGGTCAAAATCTCAAAAAAGTGAATTCCTGGCATTTTTTTAACTTTCAAAGTCAAAATCTCTTCTAAAAGACCAAATTTCGAAATCGAGTATAATAGACTGATAAGGTAATTAAGGAAAGCTTTTTCAGACATGGTTTTTAAGGAAGTAAGCTAGACCTTCTCAGACTAAATTGTCTAGCCTAAACCTTCCGGATATACACTTTAGAGAATTCAGTCTAGAAATATCATACCAATATGACGAATGCGTAAAAACCTCTTTTTTCTCTATTTTCGGATTGAAAGAAATTAGGAAAAATACTTCTTGCGTTTTTGGCATGAATGAAAATGAAAAAAGCAAAGAAAAATGGCCTAAAGCATGCAACAAAGACAGCCAAGCATGACAAATCGCATCAAAAATAATTGCGGTTAAATAAAGAAAACAACTTCGGGTATAAACTAGACAGTGACAGGGGGTAATGCTATAAATACGGCTAAATGTCTTAATTATCAAACAGTAACAACAAGACAGTTTGCCAAGTTGAGAAATAAGGCAACTTTTAAGCAAAGATAGAATGAGGATATGTAAGTCTTGGAGAACCATTAACAAGGTTACAGAGGGGGGGGGGGGCTATTTAGGACGTTAAGCGCGTCTGTGGTGACATGTACATAAATAGCCTCTTGCGTATCCTCGCTATTACTACAGCTGGATGCTAATAGCTTTGTGATGCGTGAACTTATTTTGCGCGTGAATGCGTGAAATCACGTTGCATGCTTGATGTGTGAATATGGTGAATTCTTTTATGCATGAATTCGGGAGTGAATAGAACAGTCTTCCGCCGTATTTCCCGATTGCGTGAAGGTCCTAAATGAATTTCGGGGTCACTGGGGGCCTTGTATATACTGCTACTCGCAGGATTAAAGTCAGAGGCGGATACAGAAGATGTTGATTTCCATATATGGGATATGGACGAAAGCATCAATCTTCATCAAAATTTTTGAGTACCTTCTATATCCGTCATTGCTATTGTCCCGTCTAATTTGTACTGCTCTTCAAATATTTTTATTATTCTAATTCTTGTTCACACAGCTTTAAAAAGTACTAAGACACAAAATGAGGAGAGAAATTTATCTCATTAACTACTGCTTTGTCACTTTGTCACTTGGCATGTATGTTCCTTCCAACACTGTCAAAATTGATACGAAATCAAAACATCATAACATCTTCCCACTGAAAGGTTTACATGAAAATGGCGAAGTCGATCTTGATCTTGGAGGTCCTCTGAAACCGTACTTACCAGAGGAGGTTGCACCGTTGGGTACCACATTGTATCAACCATGTAGTCTCCACAAAACCAACATGAATGTCACATCAAGACAAGACTGTGCATATTTAATCTTTGAGTATACATATTGTGCTGGAGCATGTAGCCCTAAAATAGTGAAAAATGCATGCCAACAATGCAAGCCAAAAACAACAACCGTAAAAACACTCTCTTTTGTTTGTAGCGGACAAACTCCACCACCTGCATATCAGGTTCAAATGGCAACCAGTTGCGAATGTGGAAGCTGTACTTGATGGGTCTCTAGCCCAGCAGAAACAATGTTTTTGATCAAGTGCAGTATCGATGGTCCCTGGTTGGATTCTTAAACTGTGGGAAAGGGGACATTCGAAAACTTTGAAAAAAAGGATGAGTATTCCATTCGGTCTGTACTCTACTCTTTCCGGGGATAACTGTTTATATCACTTTTTAAGAACCTAACCAGGGGCCATTAAAATTTATATCATAACATTGCTATATTTATTCATAAGTTTTTTTCTACTTTTTTAACATGACTTCGAAAGATGAAGGATTCAGACATGAGTATACATGGGGCACGGTGTTTATGTACCTAGGGGTAGGGATCGGGGTTATTTCGATGTTAACTGTTCCAGAAGGTTGATTTATTTTTAGGGCTTTCCATTTCTCCCAGATTGTCATCAGTATACTACTGTTTGATGTTTCTTGATGCTTTCCTTTTATGCTTGTTCCATTAACAATGATTTCAATACTGTATTTGTTTGAAGAGCATTTCTTTAAGTGGTTTAAGTTAATCAAAACAGAGTAAAGCCCTCCGAACATCCACTGACAAACAAGTTGGCCGGTTTTCTCTCCACTTAAAAAACTTCAAATATTTGTTGAATCTAGTGGTCTTTTCCCCAAAAATTTGTAAATATGATATTTGAATTTTTAGATACCTTATAATATTGTACTATTCTTTCAAATTTGAAAATAAAACTCACGTACAGCTTTTGCATCAAGGACTCTTTGGCTCATCAATCGTCTTCTTGTTGAGAGCATTTCGTTGTCAAATGCTGAGGCGGATATGGGAGAAGGATAACACTATGTTAGGCAAATATCACACTCCTCTCTCACTGATCCAGGGTTATTTCCATTTGTTACTTTCGATAAAAGATGAGTAGTAAAATCCGCAGTGGGGATATCAAAATTGGGTGGAGGTTCAACAGTATTTTAAGTTCAAAGTATCAGTGCCGATATAGCACATTTCAAGAAATAAGAATTTCAGCAGACTAAGCCAAATCATGCAGTCTTATTTATGTAATGGTATTCCCACGTGATTTCTTTTGACAAAGCTGTTGTAGCCCTATTTTGACAAGATTCTCCAAATTTCCTTTTTTCTATGGTCCTCCGAAACGTCTACAGTGTGATGAAAATATTTCCTCGAATGTAAAATAACGGAGCTCTGTCTTCAGAATTTAATATATTTGTTGCTTTCAAAATCCAACATATTAGAACTTGGAAAATTTATTAACCTTTTTAGATCGTCTTTGCGGTCGTACTGTTTAAGATTTTTGTAAGACTCAAAAATAAAATTTTAAATACGCGTTAACGCCCGAAGGACGCCATATGGCGTCCTGGAAAAATTGACTTTTGACGTTGTTTTGCAGTTCTGAAAGATTTAACAAAATAATCTTGAGTGACAACTCGTCTTCATTTAAGTTATTATGATCCATACTTTATCGACAAAGCGGATTATTTCAAAGAAACAAAAGTTTAACAACGATTGAAGTAGGCTAACGCCGCAACTAATCCCCACACTGTACCACGACATTTCCTTAGCAATTAATTCCATGATTTAAACTCTCCTAGGAAAACTTATGATTCCATTTGGGACTTGAGTTGTTGTATTTTAATTGAACAAGGCAATAAAAAAGGAACGAAAAATGATTTTATTACGATAGGAGGGTGAACAATAATGTAATTACCGCGGACATAGCTAGAACATGAAAAATCTACGGAAACTCAGCAAGTTGTTTATTCAGAGTTCTATTATATACCCTTGAGTAGACATATAACTCTTTAAAATCAATTTATTTATTATGTTATGGAATTTAAATACCACATGATCTATTATTATATCTAACCAATTTTTCCCCATCTCTAATCAGTGGCGGATACAAAAGGTTCTCAAAACCTTTGATGGAGAGTGTTGCTTTTGCTCATATTCCTTATATGGAAGTTAACACTCTCCGTCAAAATCTTTGAATGCCTTCTGTCTCTGCTCTTCTTTCATCTCTTTCTCATATAGTCTGGTACCCGGGTAGGGAGAGGATACCTAGACAAAATCGAGTACGGGGACATGTCGCCGGTCAGGGTTCCTTTTTTTGAAGCTCTGAAGTCTCTGACAGGGTCCCAAAATCTTATAAGTCCAAAAAGATTTGCTGTGATTTGTTACCCTGAGTATCAGAGCCCAAACTTGATTGAATAATTCGCTCTGTTTGAAAGAGTTTTTAATTTCACACATGCCTTAGGATTTTGCCTGAAAACCTTAAGTAGTTTGGGTCTGAGGGAAATGTTATGGTCCTAGAAATTACCCAGTTAGTAAACCATTTCGACTTTTTAACCACTTTTTATTACTCACTCTCGCTATCGATGTTACGAGAATAACTACTATATCATAGAGATTCTTTCGAATATTATCAAAAGTCATCAAAAACGTGCAAGTAGCATCCCATAGATTGTTCCAAGCAAGATATTATTAAAGAGTTTGGTGACCAAGTTAAATTAGAACTAATTTCTAAGCAAGAAACTGTTAAAAAGTTTAGTGTGACCAATTAGGACCACAGAGTAGCAAGATTGACTGGCTTGTTGGAGTATCCCTTTAAAACAAGGAATCAAGCAAAAGTGGGACGACTTATTGATCACTGTAAAGAATGGTACAGTCCCTGGAGTCGAGCCTGGAGTTAGGTATTCGGGATTCGGGATTCGCCATTCGGGATTCGAAAAACCTCAATAAAGAATTATTGACAATAC
>JAUJPO010082649.1:0-10442 GCA_032270745.1 Tiaropsis multicirrata | reverse complement strand
TTGTTGAAGGCATTGGCTGCGTCTACGAGGATGACTGCTTCAGTTGTGTCGTTCGAATACATTCGTCTCATGGCGTGAATTGCTGCTTCACTACCCGAGCTTCGACCACACATTTGCGCGTCAGATGATCCACGTACAACGTCTTGTGAGAAAGCCGCCATAACAACTTTTCCCATGATTCGTCGCAGCACTTCACCCACGCCTATCGGTCGTAGTCCTGGGTTTTTGTTTAGGGGTACGAGTCGTGAAGCTAAAAGTGGCACCAGTGATAAGTCTGTAACCTCGACGGAGCATACTTTTTTGATGAGTGATGCGATTGCTTTTCGGAGGTCAGTACCGGTTTCTCCATAGTCTCTGGACACGAGAATTCGTCTCCAGCCATCAGCGTCCAAGCCTGAAGGACCAGAACCACCACGAGTGATCTTTGCCGCTTCTAAAACCATCGAGTCGTCGATGACGTCAAATATTACATTTTCGACGGTTGGGAGTGGACCTTGCAATTTAACGTCTTCTTGAGTTTCGCGAGCTTCTGGATGTTTGGCTTTTAATAGCTCTTTCGTTTGATCGTTCAGCGGCAGAATCCCTCCCTCCATGTTGTTCGTCAAGACCTTGATTGCCGAATTTAGATTGCCTTTCGAAACGTGATCTCGGAATTTTCGGGAAATCACGTTGATGTTCTTTTTTCGCTCTATCTTTGGCAGTCGTTTTTGAAGGGCTTCAGCTTCTCGAAATAGTTGGTCGAATTCACCATTTTGCCAAAGTTTTAATCGCCTAGTTAACGCCTCGACGTGGTGACGGCTTTTCGATGTTTTTGATGGCTTTTGTAAGAGAAGAGCGGGCATAACGTGGATCGCATACATTGCACACTCTTTTATGGGGCTTTCTGTTGTCCATCCATTTATCAGGCGTGTGGTTTCTCTAATGTAATCTTTGCCACTAGCTCCTTTCGTTAGCATGAAGATGTTTTTTCGCCAGTAAACGATCTTTTCGTAGCATTCTCTCAGTTCGCGGGTAGCTTGGTCACCATTTATTTGGCCCCACATGAATTGTTGTTGCACGGGTTGGACATGTTCTCGAGGTAGATCTGGTGGTAGAGGTGGTGGAAGTACGGGAGGTGGTTGTGGCACAGGAGCTGGTTGAGCTGGTCCATTGCAGTGTGGAAGATGTTGCAGGACACCACGTTGCGAACGGAATCTTCTTTGTCCACATCTTTCGCAGGCCACAAGATTGTTTACGATTGCTTGATTATTTTCGGCCGGTTCAGCTTCGTTCGACATTTTCGAGTGTGAAAAGAGCGTTGAGAGAATCTCTAATGAAGACAATCACCTTTTCTGCAAATTTCGTTTGCTTTTTGTCTCCTTTGATCTTCTTTTCCGCTTTATTCTCTTCTTTTATGTCGGAGCGCTAAAATTTGCGACCGTCCGCCATCTTTATTTAAACTGCATTCTAGACAACTTGTCCAGTTATCCACTTTTTTTCGAATCGAGCAATTGGAAATGTTTTCAAAGAACAATTCGTTGTAAATTCTTAATGAACATATTAAGTTATCGAATATTTTAAATTCATATGTTGTCAGATGTCAATGTGTACCTAGTTCAGTATGACTATATCATAACGGGTGGTCACACTCAATACCATCGATCACCGATTGTAATCGATAGATAAATAATGGATGGATTGGATATCGATTGATTCCGATAGTAAATAGTCATCCTGGTGGAGTTCGAATCTCTACTGGAGTACTGAGACACGGGTGCATTTAGTGTCATGAAAATCCAGAGTACTGATAAGTCATCAATTAGCTACATTTATCAATTACCTTTCGATTGCTTATCGATTGTACCGACATTTCTCAGATTTAATACAGCCGATCAAAAAATAATGTTCGAGGTGCCACTTTTTGAAATTGTAGGAAATAAAGAATCCTAACTCACTCACTGAAAAACGCACACATAATTGGAGGGTATATATTCACTCAAACCGCACTAAATTAGAGGACGAATGAATTATATGTTGTCATCACTGATCTTACAAAACATGCTGATTGCTTTGAGAAAGCTCATATGACTTTGGATAAAATTAGGGCCAATAAAAGTTTGCAGTAGTATTTCAAACATCACCTAAGAATTAGGGAAATAATAATTTAATTATATTTCTATTAATGACAAAATTCAACCGTAAGCGTGCTAAAGACGTGGAATTAATCCGCCTTCAAGAATCATTCATTTTTTATTTATTTTTGTTTTCAGGTTTCTATATCCGTCATCCAAACAAATCCCGCAGTAGGAGAGTGTAACCATTCTCCAAACATGGACTTGCAAATCTATTAACCGCTCTTCATCGTGTAGACTATTTCATCCAACCCTGGTATCCACTAACATCAAGTAAGAGATATTAAATTATGAAAAACCACAAGCTAATTGGATCAATACAACCTCGTATTAACCCAAGGAAAAGGTCAAACTAATTTTCTCTTACCCAGCAGAAACACAACGTTTTTCCAACATTTTGACGTTGAAATAACGTTGTTTGGCCGTTAAAACAACGTTCTGTGCTTGCTGGGCTTAAAGTGAAAACCAGTCTAAAGTAAGATTGGTTGCATAGCAGTAACCTGGTTTCCATCGAATTTAAAAGG
This sequence comes from Tiaropsis multicirrata, assembly GCA_032270745.1. Taxonomy (NCBI): domain Eukaryota; kingdom Metazoa; phylum Cnidaria; class Hydrozoa; order Leptothecata; family Tiaropsidae; genus Tiaropsis; species Tiaropsis multicirrata. The sequence goes on along the minus strand of JAUJPO010082649.1, from coordinate 7,807 downwards.
TAATTATACAATTATTATTGGTTTCATGACTTTTTGTTATTTCTAGTCTTTGCTGAACGCAATTCCTATTATAAGTAACTTTCGTCTGAAAAAAATCTTTTACAGGGATCCTACTCCTTGGGACCATGGGCGAGAAAGTATACAGGCAAACAAGGATACAGGGATGTGCGGCGAGTCAGGGTTATCCTTGGTAGAGTCGCAAAAAAAAAATGGAAAATTAGTCCCAATCAGGGGTCACTTTTTCACAGTTTTCAGCAAAAAGTCACCAAAAGGAAACCCATTATTCAAACCTACCGTCTGATCATAAGATCAGTACCCCTGGCCGGGAATTCGTAAGACAGGATTACATATCATATGAAGGTATTTGAAATAATTGCTCACTCAGCATCCGACGTTGGTCATTTGCGAAAGTTAAACCCCAACATTTCGCGATTTTTCGCCTCGCGAAAGTTTCTTCCTTTAAAGTAATAGGAAAGGAAATATTTTGACCTTTGAATTGTTTACTGTTGCATTGCAAAATCCAAAAGCCTCCAAGGTTACTAAGGAAGTGAATTTTCCTTTCTCCAAAGAAGGAGGAACAACAATCAAGTTAAATGTTCTTATAAACAATTTAATTGATTGTTCATTAATTGGTGGATGCATTCATTCAATCAACATAAAGAGCTCATTATTAAATAAACATCATCATTACAGGAAGAACCATCTTGCAGATAACGTGCAAACAAGCATTTGGACTAAGGTTGCGTTACCCATTCTTTCTTTTGATTTATAAAACATGAAGGATACTCAGTTGTAGGTGGATTTAGTAACCTTTGAGCCCTATCAAAGAATTGTGTATTGCTGGTGCTGTTGGTGTTGGATGTTTTTGTTGAAGATGTTTCGAGGGTTATCATTGTTGTTGGTTCTTGTGGCAATCTGTTCTGTAGTTCTTGCTTATGATGCAGGTAAGATGATTCTAATTCTTTGAATTTGTTCTTATACCGTAAAACCTCTAATTTAGTGCGGCATAAAAAATAATTACTTTGGTCATGCTGCACTAATAATAAGAGGGAATTAAATGACTAGGTTTCTTCATTTCAAAACCGCACTAATAAATAGAGGGAATTCAGACCAACATCGCACTAAATTAGAGGTTAAAAAAACTATTTGAAACATTTTTATCTTTCCTTTTAATTTTCTTTTACATTTTTATTTTTATTCTTTTCTTCTACTTTGGCCCGATTCGCCTCAAATTTCTTAATCTCTGCCATAGCCTTTTCTTTCATTTGACAGAAAAGATTTTTCGTTTATAGACTTAAAGATAAAATCAGCTGGCAATTCCAAACCACCTTGCTTTAGGTCAGCGGAGTATCTTCTCGGACCAATGACTTTTACCAACACAGTACCTCCGTTTTAAAAAAAATAAAAAGTTGTTGAAGATGAAAACGATGATTTCAATTCTTTAATCCCCAATCCGCACTATAATTAGAGGTAATTTTGACCATTACCGCACTAAATTAGAGGTGAATAGGAAATACCTATAAAACTTACCCGCACTAATAAATAGAGGTGAAAAAATCATTAATTTTCTCAAAAAATGACTAGCCGCACTAATTAGAGGCCGCACTAAATCAGAGGTTTTACGGTAACCTTCTTGTTATTATTGCGTGAAAATTTTGCGACATGAAAATTTCATCGACATGAAAATTTCGCAGTTTTTTATCCAAAGATATTTCGCGGCATTTTGATTTCGTGGTTTCCAAGAGGAAAAAGTGCATTTTACTGTGTTTTTAGGAGTAATAATACTCGAATTTCGCGGTCGAGCTTCAAATCCATTTTTCACGGATTTTCGAACTCGATTTTCATGGCGCGTAATTTTCATGCAATAAAGTATTATAATTTTTGGATCGTTTTCGCTTAAATAAATCTTTCTGTTGTTTATTTATTTTGCAGGTGACACACACAGTGATTGCATTCAGCGTGTAATATCGCCTTCATGTAAACCTTACTATTACGCCACAAAAAGTTATCGACGATTTGATGGGTTGTGTAATAACTTGAAATTTTCACATATTGGTGCAGCTCGAATTCCTCTCCGACGTCTGATGTGTAAGTTACCAAAGTCTTACTAACAATATATCTACAATTTGGACATAAGGTTGTAGACTTCTTTAAAATAGCAGAAAGTCACTAAAAACACAGTTTAACTGCCCTCTTAACCCAGACTCTTTTTCCTGTGAAATTCTCTTCCTACTAATTTTTTCTAGTTTTTGAAATTCCAACACAATTTACTTTACAGGGGCATCAAGTAGAAATACCAATGAGATTCCCCGGTACAAAACTACATGTACAATAAAGTGTTTTTAGCTGTCTTCAAAGCCAACCATATTTATTCCTATCTTTTTAAATGCTGAATTTCCTGAAAAATTTACCCTTACAAACAGGGGCATCATACGCCGATCAACGTAAAGTCGATACGCCAAGGGGATTCCCCGGTACAAAACCACGTGTACCTCCTGCTAACAAAGTGTCTTTAGCTGTCTTCAAAGCAAAACATAATGATGAAGGAAATAAGTGGAAACTATCAACATTGTTCATGACTGTTGGTCAGTTCTTGGATCATGATATCGCATTAGTTGGACATTCAAAATGTAAAGCTGAAAGGTTGGTTTAGTTTCTTCCCGACAGTTTTGACGTCTAAACAACGTTGTTTCAACGTCGCAACGTTATTTGGACGTTGAAACAATGTTGAAATAATGTTGTTGTCTGCTGGGTTAACCCTCCTTTTTAATAAGAATACACTTTATAAGAATATTCATGATGAAATTGGCTAAAAAGTTTAGAAGGTCCTAAGAATAATGCCATCTTAAAATTTTTTTTCAAGGCCAAATTTTTATTGGAAAATTATTCCTAAATACATCTAAAGAGACTCTAAAGATGATTCAGCTGGTTTATTTCATCTTCTTCTCTTTCAATTAAATGGTTTTTAAATCACTCATTTAGCATTATTCAGACTGGGGCCGATAAAAAACTTGTAAGAATATATTAAGATTATCTTAGGATGAATTTGACCAAAAAGTGAAGAATATTCATCATGATGCCAAAAAACAATACCTCAAGGGAACTAATTTCGGCGAGTACTAATTTTGGCAAGTACTTATTCTGGCAAGTGGGTAAAATAAACTTTTTTTTAATTTTGGTGAGTACTAATTTTCGCCAAATTCGCCAAAATTATTACTCGCCAAAATTAGTTCCCTTGAGGTGTTCTTATAAAAAAGCGTGTATTGCTGGCTCGACGTGTTCTCCACCTGACAGCATTCGAGGTAACTCAAGGTACCTCAAAATAGCAAAATAGAACGTGCATCGCATATTCTGTTATTAATTTTCTCTAAAACCAACCAGGACTTCCCCGTTACTTTTTGAGCAATTTTTCTGTCCAGCCACAAAACAATTTGGCGGTGAAGCCAGAAGAAATTATATATTTTAATTACTCGTAGTAAACAATCTGAAGGTTCGTATTATGTGTATGTGCCATTAAACAGCAGGCACGGAATGTTGTATGTGCCATCAAACATTTCTCACGCCAGTCATGTAAAAAAAATCGAATAATTGTCACCCTGAGCCTACTGTGTCAGGTTAGACTGCTTTTCATCCTCTAACAAAACGTGCTCCTATACGCCCGAGGGTTTTGTATAGGTCTGCAAGACTAGTGTTAGGTGTCTAATAGTTCTACAGACTTCATTCGGATATTTCTTGTTACAGGAAAATTTAAGAAAAGTGAACATCTTTTTACCTACTAGTACTATCGACACTATAATTGATGATGTGGGGATTTAACGATGTTTCATTTTCTCCATTGCATGCTGATAAAACATTTGAGCTGGATTTCGAGGGTGAATAATAGTTTTCCTTTAACCACATCTTCTTGTTTTATATAGCTGTAATTCCAAAACCGCATACAAGTATCCTTGCTTTCCCATCAAGTTTACAGATCACGGCTCAAAATGCACGTCATTTACTCGTTCCCGGCCCATTTGTCAAGAAGCACCAGCAAGTAGACGCACAGACAGAAGGATAGCCAACCTGGTTTCATCTTTTGTTGATTTGTCACAAGTTTATGGAGCTTCTCTCGAAGAAGCTAAAAAGTTAAGAAAAAGCGATGGTAAGTGGGCTAATTGTGAACCAATCAGAATTCTAGTTTTTCCCGCTTGCGGGTAAAAACACCATTCTGATTGGCTTAAAGTTGATATATCCCCTAAATGATAGAACGGCCTAATATATGTTTATGAAAATAGACCTTTCAATAAATTACGTCACGAGCAACGACTGCCTCGTTTTGAATTCTTTTAAACTAAAACGCACGGAGGCAGTCTGGCATGCCAAATACTAATTACTAACAATTAAATAATTCCGAAGGCATTCTCGCCACGCTATAAACCACATCTAATTAAACCGTTATTCTCCTAGTTTTCTCAAAAATTTCAACGTCATCCAAATCAAAGCTAATTTTTTTTAACTGTTCTAGAACCTCTCAAACATAAAATAGCTGAATTTAGCAAACAATAAGAAAATTTTGTTCTTAACCATTGCAAAATTAAATTGTAATCAATGTCTCGTTTCTTTGCGAGGTTTCTGGCTAAGTTTTTGATAACAATTTTAGTCTCTCTCCCTTGACCACCATATGGGGACATAACGAATGGGCTAAACGACCCCTGCTCGATTTCAATGACCACACGTTGGTTGTACTTTCGCTTTTTCTCCTGTTCGCTCCACTTGAACGTGTTGTCGAGCTTCTGATAATGGTGACTCCTTGCGAATGGATTAATTATCCTTACTTCGAAGAATGCAAATTGTCCCCTTTGCCAAAAACCTCGAGCAGACACGTCCAGCGAGCTTCGTCGGTTTTGTTGGAACCTCTTGAAAGTACTTCACCACTCAACGGCAGCAAGTGAGGTTCCGTACTCACGTCATTGTGAATTTGCGAAAGCAAGTTTGCGAGGCGACCTCGAACCTTGTCGTGGCATTGATGGATGAAGCCTCCCTTGGTGCACGACATGGTATGGTCTACATCAAAGCGACGACCACACTCACATTTTGAAGGAAGGTACTTTGGTGTCCAACGATATCTCAAATGTAGAGAGTCAAAGAACTCCCGTTGATTCAGACATAATCCTTCGTTTTGAATTAAGCGCTATATGGTAACCGAATCCCAAGGGAGCTTATCAAAACTTGACTCTATTGATATATGTGTCATTTTGAGTCTCGTGAGACATAATCACCTTAGCAATTGTATGAGAACGAGGCAGTCGTTGCTCGTGACGTAATTCATGGAAAGGACTATTAGATTGAAATTTTCTCACAACTTTATAAACGCATGCAGCGGCAATCTTTGCATAGAAATGTTTCCGGGATTTTTCCGGGATGTTTCCGTTTTCTCTTGATCCCTTTCACTTCCTATTTAACGGGGCGTACTCTACATGCACATATTCTTTTATCTGTGTTTTAGGTTCAGGCTTGATGTCTACACGATCCGACAATCTTCTGCCCTTGGCAAACAGGCCGTGTGACACGATTGGGGGCTGTTCATTAGCTGGTGATCCAAGAGCTGATGAAAACATTGCATTGTACAGTATGCATACGGTGTGGATTCGAGAACACAACCGTATTGCCAAGAAGTTGAGACAAAATCATAAAACATGGTCTGGGGAAAAAATATACCAAGTAAGTCCTCTTGCATGCAGCAGCATGGCAAAGATGTTTTTCCAACGTTGGTTCAACGTCTTTTCAACGTTAAAACATTGAAAAGACTTGGAAACAACGCTGAAAAAGATGTTGTGTCTGTTGGGTTTAACTTGGCTGAATATCCTCTGCTATTTGACGTCTTTTTGTATTGTGCGTTTAATCGAATTTTATCTTATCGAGCTACTTTAGGCGTACCAAACTTTCACGAGCAGAAACTTTCGCGAGATCGAAAACTCTTTTTAATTTAAAGAAGAAAACATTTTTTTGCGAGCATAAACTTTCGCAAATCAAAAGTAAAAACGGACATTTTCAGCTGAAAAATGCCTCAGAAGTGACAAATTCTTGTCAAATTCGATAAACAGTATTAAATTAATCAATTGACTTTAAAAATGCTTTTCAGTACTAAACTTATCATACGTACTCATTTAAAGTTTCAAATTTGAAAAAATCACTTTTCAAACATTTCAAGGATTTTTCGCGAGCATAAACTTTCGCGAATCGCCCTTTTCAGAATTTTCAAAAGCGTAACTTTTCGCGAAAAAGGCCAAAAATCGGCGAAAGTTTGTACGTCTAAAGTATATAAAAAACGTCAAAAGGCGCGCAAGTTCTCTTTTAAGCCTTCAAAACAGAAAATGACTTTATTCTTCGAAGACAGCAACTTGACTTGTATATTCTTCATTCTAACCATAGGAAACTCGAAAGATCGTAATTGCTGAATGGCAACACATTATATTTAACGAATGGGTACCACGCATCGTTGATATAGGACATTACACTGGATACAGTCCACGAGCTGATCCAACCATGCTCAACGTCTTTACCACAGCCGCTTTCCGATTCGGACATAGTTTAGTACCAAACGAATGGCAACAATGCAATGCTAATTATGATAAAATTGCTCAGGATATCAGTCTGCAAAGCTCCTTTTTCAATATCGGTAGTATCAACGAGCGTGGGATCGAAGCTACAATGTACGGCTTGATGGCGAACCAATCGAACCAGATTGATACTAGTTTCGCTTTCGGCATTGCTCGTCGTTTGTTTGTACCCCATGGCCACCATGATCATCACGATCTAACAGCCTTGAATATCCAACGGGGCCGTGATCACGGGCTACCTACATACGGTGCTTGGCGTAAATACTGTAAATTGGAACCAGTGTCCACCTTCAAAGACCTGGAAAAATACATGTCAGTTGAAAGCGTCCAAAGCTTCCAGAAGCTTTACAACCATCCGAATGATATTGATCTATTTGCTGCTGGTATTGCCGAATTCAATGCTCCAAGATTCCAGACTGGTCCAACCTTCAGGTGTGTCTTCTGGCACCAGTTCAAGAGGTCACGTGACGGTGATCGATACTATTATCTCAACCCTCGCGTCTTCAGTACGACCCAACGACGCGAATTGACCAAAACGTCCATGGCCAAAATCCTGTGTAACAACCTTAAAGGAATCGTTTCTATTAATAAAGATGCTTTCTTGCAGGTCACTTCGAAACGCATCATTTGTGATGATATAAAAGACGTTAATTTAGATTATTTTTAAACCTTTTTAATGCTTAACAAGATCGGATATTATGTTTTTTAAGGATTTTAGTTTAAAAGATTTGTTAATGAATGTAAGGAATTTTCATGCGTATTTATTTTTCCGTAAATATACACGAAAATACATGTCAAAATGGCGGGAAAATGTAAAAAAAATAACTTTTTCGACTTAAATTCGAGTTAATTAGTCCGCGTATTTTTTAAAGAGAATAGAATTGTTCCAATATAAGTACACTGTTATTTAAAAGAACATTATAGTTCGAAGAAGCTTTCTAATGTTCTTAGCTTTCTTGGTTTCAAGCCTTAAAATGTTCTTTATTAAGTTTTTTAATACATGTGTACATAATCAAAAATGAAAAAAATTTGACCTGTTTCTTTAGCATGTGCGTAAGAAGTTATTACAGAAAGTTACTTTTCACCTGTCACGAATTATAATAAAATTCACCCAATCACCCAATAGACCGCTTCATAAATTATGTCACGACCAACGACTGCCTCGTTTTGAATTGGGCGCTATGGTAAATCCCAAGGGAGCTTATCAA
>JAUJPO010082638.1:0-10444 GCA_032270745.1 Tiaropsis multicirrata | reverse complement strand
GAAGGACATTCTGTAGTTTTACATGCAGTTTATAATATAAACGGAATTTCGTTACTTTCCGCAAAGTATCATAAGCCAAATTTGAGATATATTTTCAACGCTAAACTAGGTCATAATTAGGCGAAATTTTCGACTTAGAGTCGTCTTGTTCTTTATACTATATACATATCAACCATAATTAATCAAAACCATTTTCTTGTTGTTGTTGAAAGCTTTAAGATTTTTTTGTAGACTAGCAAGCCTCTGGTTTTTCCTGAGTCTCAAAAATGTAAATATGCTTATAAAGTGATACACACAGGCGGAAAACATTCTTATAAAAAATTAACATGTAGTGTTGAATCAACGACTATAGTTACAGTTACAGTCTAGATTTTTTGTAGAAATATCAGGGGATATCAAGACAATTATAACTATACGTTTTTCATTATAACAGCAGACCATACGAGAAACATAAACTTTATAATAAAAAAACTAAGAACATTTTAAGCCTTCCGATGGTAATTTTTGAAGAAAATTGCTTGAAAATAGCCAAAATGATGGTTCTCTGTAATCAGTAAAATTACAGTAATAACATTACAGTTATACAGTAAGTGTTAAGAAAATCTTAAGAGGCTTGAATTTCAGAGAAGTTTTAACCCTTTAAGTACCAATGTATAAGTACCGGGGTATAGCCGACATGGGCCTATACCTCCTGCCTTTTCTATTTTCAACTTGAAATCTTGATTTTCGGCCTGAGTTTACGGAAATAAAATGCGCATTCAGCTGCAACACAAAAGATTTCGAAATTTGGTCTTCTGGAAGAGATTTTGACCTTAAAAGTCGAAAAAATGCCCAAATTTTCCAAAAAACGGTCAAAATTTTAACATTTAGTGAACAAAAATACAAAGAACTTGGTTCGGTTACACTAAATTCTGTCCTCTAGCTAATAGAATTGAAAAAAGATTGATTTGAAGCCGCACCACTGGGCAGTTTGCCGTCAAGTTAGTCAGAGCCGCGCAGGCTTTCATGTAAAACCTGTATGCAAGTTCAAGATCATTGTTCTGGTGCTATTAAAAAAAAAGTTTACAGTGTGTCTCAAATATATTATCAGACAAAAAAAATGTCGTACATAAGTGACGAAATTTTTTGGAGGTGACGAAAATTATGTCCGACGAAAAAAAAAGTCAAAAAGGAAGAGCTTTTTAGGCTAAAATTTGGACAAAAGCGAGGAAAATATTTGTGTCCGACGAATAATTTAGTCCGACGAAAAATTAGCCCGACATTGTTCCTGATCACCACTTTGAGATACTTTTACTTCCATGTTCAGAATTTCCTAGTGATTCTGCAGTTATAACGCTACGGCACCATTAGATATGCCGTTATGCCATAAGGTATAAAAGTTACTTCATTTTTACTCGACTTATGCATAAGTTTTAAGATATTTAGTCCTATGCAAAGAGATTTCTTCAGATTAGCTACTGCAAATTTTATGATTTAACTTTAAAATTTCATTGAGTAAGTAGCAATACGACCTCGTCGAATCGAACTTGATACAAAGCGTTTTTCAATAGAGTCGATAGTAAAACTTTTAATTTGATCTTATTAAAGTATTTCAAATTGTCATATTTCGACCTTATCAGTAAAGGTCATCATACAGAACAACCATGAAAATGATTTTACAATAATTTCTCGAGATTTGTTCTTATCAAAATGAGTTTGAAATCATTTACTTTTAGTGTCATTTCTTTTCATCAACTGCAGTGAAAAAGCAAGACAACATTAACATATAATCAAGAATAGTGTTTTTTTTTAGGTTGATAGCCCATTGGAATGGCGTCTCCATTTTCTGTTTCGTCTGAAATAGTGGGTCTGCGCCGAGTTGAATTAACTCATGTGTCATAAGCAAATCGTCGTTATAAATGGCCAAATGTAACGTCGTATACCCGTCTGCTGTTACAACGTTCGGATCGCCGTCTTTTTGTAATAAACATTTCACCATCTCCACGTTTTCTCCGAAGGCGGCTGAATGAACTGGTTTCCAGCCCGCTTCATCGGTTAAATTTACAGACCATCCCGATTTGATTAAAGCTTTGACGCATTTGATGCACCCCTTATACGAGGCTTCATGAATCAAAGAATGGTTATGTTCGAATGTGTTTATGTCTGTTCTCCGTCTTTTGAGAAGTAATTTCAATCTTTTACAATCACCGTCCTGTATACTTTTCAGCATTTCATCGTAGACTCGTTTACGTATTTCAACAGTATCGCGTTCAAATTTGGATCGGGAGAAGGGAGATCTTAACGCAGGAAAACTTTTGACTGGTATCAATGTATCCGCATCTTCTTCGTTTACTAAATTCAATCGGTTTGCCGACCGGAAAGAGAGATTGCGGAATATGCCTTTACCTGAGGAAGATACGTTGGTGTTTGATGATGAAGAATCATCGGTAACATTCACTTCGGGTACAACCACGTTTATATGGTTTTGCGCATGCTCAGTAGTATTTTGTAGTGTTTTCATACTGAACCGACGAAACAAAGACGGCGTGCGTGGTTTCGGCCAATGACTTTCAGAACGGGATCCGCCATTATGATCTCCTTCGTAGATGCTACCGCGTGATGAAAAGAAATTGGAAAGCCTTTTACGTGATTGGTGGCTTTCATCCTCGTTCAGCATCTTACGATAACTTAAATTGGTCATACTTTTGGATAAGAATTTTGGTGATCCTGTACTTGTTCTTTCAACGGACAAAACTTCGGGACTTGAATTACGTTTAAAATCACGACTGCTTATTGAAGAATATCTCGAGTCCAGCCTCTCTTGGCTACTACTGTATCTGGAATTTAACTTTATCGGTTTATCTTTGGAGATCATGGTAGGACTACATCTTTTCCGAGGAGGGATCTCCTCAGAATCTAAACTGAGTTGAATTTCCGGTGGTTTTACCATAGGTTTTACATTGTTGTCAACCTCTTTGAGCAGTATATATTTTGCCTTTTCCACTTCTTGTTGGTTGACTTTGACCTCATTGATGGCTCCTGGAAGTGCCATGTGTTTACCACCATCATCTTTTTGTTGCTGTTGACAAGAACTTTGACCAATTTTTAAATGATTGTCTTTAGAGTTTTTTTCATCCTGGGGATTACTTTTCATTTCAGAAATTCTGTCTTGGTTGTTGATGTTACTACCAATAAGTAGTTTGCAAGTATCATCAATGCGCAACAAATTGTTACTGATCTTTCGTCGGATTCTATCTGCCGAACCATCTTTTTTTACGGGAGGTGGGATTTGGTTATCTATTTTATCAATCTTATTATCACTGACGAGAAGCTTCTCATCTCCGTCTGTTGATTGGCATTTGTTTTCCTTACTTATTAAATTGCCAGTCTCCCTAGTATCGCCAGTTCCTAAAGTTTTGTTTTCTGGAGGAATTGATACTTTGTTTTCCACCAGAGATTCACAAGTAGATTGTCTAGAGTCTTCAATGGTTGCATTCATTTTGTCTATAGAACTTTCTGATAAATTCGCGTTTTCTTTGAAGTTTTTGGTAAATTGTTCAGCCTCTTTAATGTCCTTTGTAGCAACTTTGCCACAGTTTCCAGAGCTGTCATCGTCTTTATCTCCAAAGAGTTTAGTGTCTTTTAGTAGAGGTTCGAATTTCAATATACGATCAGTTGAAAGTAATAAATTAAAATCAGGTGGTGGTGCCAGCACCATATCGGTTGTTTATTTGTTTTTTTTCTCTTTCGTTATTTGTATTAGTAGTTCTTTTAGCACCTCTAAAACGAAAAAAAGATTGATTGTTACACTGAATCCTGAATAGAAATCCAAAGAGAAAGAGCCAGTCTTTCAAACTGTTGATACAGAAGGTACTCAAAATCTTTGGCGGAGAGTGTTAATTTGTAAGGAATATGAACAAAAAGCACCACTCGTCAAATTTCCCTTAAAAAAAGAGTATATTTTGTAACCACCACTGAATTGTTACACTGAATACTGAATAGAAATCCAAAGAGAATAAGCCAGTCTTTTTAACTGTACAGATGCGGATACAGAAGGTACTCAAACAGTTCGACGGAGAGTGTTGACTTCCATATAAGGAATATGAGCGCAAAGCAACACTCTCCGTCAATAAGAATTGAGAACCTTCTGTATCCACCACTGATGGTTACACTGAACCCTATACCGAAATCCAAAGAAAAGAAGTCAGTCTTTTAATGTTGTATAGCGTACTTTTCTTCATGATTTTTATGAAAGAATCTGAGGTTAACTCACATAAATCATGTCTCGACCAAAGCACGATGACTGTAAAAAAACATCATGAAGATAATTTTTAAGTAGCAACATATATCGAAGGTTAAACAACTAAAAATGGCATTATTTAAGTGAAAGCAGATGTTTGTCAGAAATCCATTATCTTTTTCTGCGATCTAAATTCGTGAGTTTAAAACATAGATACAAATCTAAGAAAAGAACTCTTTCTCTCTCGCTTACTCTGTCATATCGCTCATACCAAGTAGCTAATTATATTCAACAAAAGTCTCTCAGTTAACTTATTTGAACGGAAATCGCGCTCCCTCCTCGTTGATGAAAAATACTGGAGGGTAACCAATATTATGGATATTTCTGTCTAACATAAAATAGGATTAAAATATTTTTAAAGAAAACATCGAATTAAAGATAACGAAAGATTTCGAAACTCTGATTCCTCATTTCATAGACAAAATAATGTCAGCTAAAATCGGATGTAAGCAGCTCTATACTAAACCGTGTCAAACAGAATGTATCTTGAATCAAATCACTCATCAATCATTCATTTTATTTTTGCCAAATAGATTTACAGTCTGTGGACAATTTAACGAGGTTACGCAAGAGGATATTTAGGACGTTAGACGCGCGTATGTCGACCTGTACATAATTCGTCTAAACAAAACTTGTACACAAAAATCTATGTACAGGCCGACATACACGCGTCTAATGTCCTTAATAGATATTTTGTTAAAAGTTCCTTTGTAAGGGTACCAGTACCTCTCAAACCTAAAACTCTCAAACCTCTCAAACCTGACTAATCTTTGGTAAATTTTCCAAAGAAGTTCCAATGTTTATTGGTCCCTCAAAGAAACTCTTTTCCGAAACTTTTAAGAAATAGGTGACCCTTAGGGAGATTCTGGAAGCTTCAAACTTCAAAACCTTTTTGCTCAAGCAAATAGACCTCCTCCCAGTGTTAAGAGCAGTACCACTTACTCAAAAATATACATTTGACTACAAAGTTAAAAATTTACATCACAGTGTTGCAGTCAACTAAGACAAATAAACATAATTTAAATTTTCATTTGCAAACTGATTCGTTGAAAAGTATTTGAAAACAAAGATTTTACAAATCAAAAACACAACCAAATTTCTCTTCAGAATCGGAAAAAATACACACTAAAAAACAAGCGACTTTACAAAGTCAGGTGTTTAAAACTTAATCGCCACCTCCGGCTTTTACAGACTTCCCTAGTTTACTTTTGTGTTCATAAGTGATTACCGGTTGTTTGTGATTATTGCTGTTTGTGTAGTTTTTTGTTTCAAAGTTCAGACTATTGTCAAGTAAAATAGACCAGGAATCCCTCTAGCCAAGTAAACAGTCGTCGATTCAACACTGGCATCAGTCAACAGGATCAGTCCCTTATTTGGCCAAAAGTTTACAAATACGTTAAAAAAACCGCCCGGTGAAAAATTTGCATTGAATTTTGTTCTCACTGGATAGAGCCCGAATTCCATTGAAAAAATTGGAAATTTGATACTAAATTGTTATGGACGAATCAATTTTTCAAACAAAGAACAAAGCCTGAATTTGCGGCTTCCCCAGTGGAAAAAGATTCAGATTCATACATTCTGAAATCTGTATTTCTTTACCACTGGTTTTTACGTCCCTTTTTAAAACAACTGACAAAAAGAATTTCCACCGGGAACAAGACAGAGGTGTCGTTTAAAAAGAACTGGTTTCTACTAAAGTCTGTTGCAAAAAGATTGTCAGTAAAAATTTCGTCCATGTAGTGTAGAAACAAGGACATTATCACTTACTTTCTTTTTGTTTCTTTTGTCCTGTCCTGGTTTCTATATATGGAAGGTTTTAACCGGTTTTTACTGACAATCTTTTTCCAGCAAGCAAGTAGTACCCACCAAATGACGGACCCGGTGGAAACACCTGCCCATTGAAAAAAAACAGGTACAAAAACCCGTTCACAGAAGTGAATTAGCACAGAAATTCGTCCATTCCAAACAAATTTTACCCCTTCCAGACGGAAGGTACAATACGTCTTTTCAACGTTGTTTCAACGTCTTTTGATTATTTTAACATTAAAATGTTCTAAAGACGTTGAAACGGCTCTGCTTGGTCAGTGTAAAATACACAAATTCTTCCATGTTTACCACCATTTGTAAAGTTAAAATGCTCTCTCTTTAAACTGTGATGAAACAAAATGGAGAATGATACAAAAACACTAATGAATCAATCGAAACACACCATTTCGTTTTAATGACTTATGTATCTAACAAAGCACCATATAAGAACAACAAAAACGTACTTCGAAATTAAGAACATTTTTGATGAAGAAATATTTTAACTGGAACTAAAATAAAGTTTTTTTTCGAAAAAGCAAAAAACCTTCTGCTTCGCTTTTTGATTGCATACATCAAATTATCTATTAGACCAAGAAATACATACATACATTCATAAGGAAAGAAATTTGAGAACATCAGAAGTTAAGAACATCTGAGCAAAAACTTTGTTCTTATGAAGTCAAAATGAAGTAACAATCCTTTCTGACAGCATCACGCGCTTAATTTAACAAACTCATTAAACTGACCAAAATCGTAAAACGAACCATTTTGCATTTATAATGACTCTGCGCTTTTCATTATCACTGACAGTCGTTAATTTTCTTTTTTAATTACATTTCCTCCACTTCCTTGGATCTTTCAAACAATAATTGAAAAATACTTTTGAGGAAAATAAAGAATGCAAAGTTTATTTCTTCTTTCGAATAAACTTTTTTCGATATGCACAAAATAATCCTCGTTTCCAAGTAAATTTATTTTAATTGTGTTAGGATTGTATTTGTTTATATCAATTTGTATTCCATTTATTCAAAAAGGACTAGTTTTTCACTATGTAAACCCATTACGTAATCTTATCCAGGAAAACATCCCAAAATGTCAAAGAAGTTTTATTTTTACAAATCCAAAAACTACGTATAGTACAGTGACGACTAGCTTTTTAGGATGTTTCTGTATTCTGCGCCCCGGTATGACGTCAGAACTGGGGGAAAACAGAAACTTACTAAAAGATTAATTATGTATTTTCAGTAAAAAAAATATTTTAGTGTTTTTTTCCCCTCGAAATGATTAAATTTTATTGGTTAAAAAGTACATCACGTGACTTTCCGTGGCGAAGAATACACGCGTAGAGGGTATCAACCACTGAAACTTGGGAAAAAACCCTCTGACGCTAAAATCGTGCGATTCGCTCATGACTTTCATGTTACTCCTTCGGTAACGGGTAAAGAATGTACCTTATCGGACAAAAAAATGTCGGACTAATTTTTCGTCGGACATAATTTTCGTCACCCACAAATGTTTTCGTTATTTTTGTTAAAAAAAACGCAAATTTTAGCCTAAAAAACTTTTTCTTCGTCGGACAAAATTTTCGTCACATCAAAAGAATTTCGTCACTTTTGTCCGACATTTTTTGTCCGATAAGGTACGGAAAGTGTTGACATGTAAGGAATATGAACAAAAAGCAATACTCTCCCATCAAAATTAATGAGTACTTCCTGTATCCGCCGCCACTGGTAACTGTCTTGAAAATGAATAAGGAGATAAGAAATAAGTTTTTAACAATAATTTTCATGACCAAAAGACCAAAAGACCAAAAGAAAACCTTGAAAAAATTTCTTCTGGTAATGTTTACTTTTAAAGTAAGGTGCGATTCAATAATTGAAGCACCCTGTAAACTGTAGCTGTAAAAACTCCATGCTGTCTGAATTGAAAATATACCATAGGTGAGTGACAACACATGTCATAATCCTCAAAAATTGTCAAATCTTTAAACTACAATTCAGACCGTCATTAAAAACCCATTAAAGGGTAATTGTCTTCAATGAAAATCGTTCTTCAAACTTTAATACAAAACAACTACCATTTTCCGTCATTTCTTAACAGCCCAATATATGATTTTCATTAAGAACAATTTTCTCTTTGATGAATGTGGTTTTAGGCTAGTTTTGACAAGGTCATAACATTACCAAATATAGTACTTTATGTTTGCCTTTAAAATTTGCATACAGACGCAATGTGGTTTGCTTTTACCCAGCAGACATACAAGTTTTTTCAACGCGTTCAAATAACGTTCTGACGTTGAAACAACTGTATTTGAACGTTGTTCCAGCATTGTTTTAACGTTTAAACAACGTCTTGGGTTTACTGGGTATGAAGTCAGGACAATACAGTTCAATTCTAGGGTCGCGTGTGTTTACTAGAGAGAAATTTACCTAACCCCAGTAAACAGGTGTCGTTGTTCCAGCATTGTTTCAATGTCCAAATAATGTTCTGACATTGAAACAACGCGTTCCGTGCCTCTTGGGAAAGCACTAAAAGATTTGTTGAGTGCAAAAAAGTTCCATCGACTTTTGTTTTCCTCAAATAATATCTCGTATAAGAAAAACATCTATAGCTCTCTTGGTTACCTTTCAACGATCAATGCATTTGTAAAAGACCGACTGGCAGTATATAAATACTGTAAATTATGGAAAAGAACAAAATTTTAATTCTAAAAATATTTTAAAAGTCACCTTTGTCTGTACCAGACCTAGATATCTACAGCAATTGAAATTTTATTTTCCATAGAAAGTCAGTTCTCCGAGACTCGTTGTTCTTATAAAATTGTTCTTATAAAAAAAAAGTGTAAACATGCTACAACCTTTTCGCGCAAGTGACTATTTTGACAAATTCTCGAACATGCTTTTCCTACCGTGCAGTTTTCTTTGCACCAACACTCGTCCTTAACTGAAAATCCAACCAGGATCTAAAACAAGCTATACTGATTTCAACCTAATATTGAGTTCGAACTTAGTTCGCTATTTTTTAATAGCACGCGCCATGTGACAGAAACAAACAAAAAACTCGCCTCGGGTAGTATAAACCAGCATGACAACATATTAACAAAAAGTGTCAAACACATCACTGGAGGAGAACTTTTGACTTCCTTTTTAGGTATTTATCAACATATACTGCACTCCTCCGTACATACTTTATTGGAGAGTGGAGGCCTGTAGTTTTCTTTGCGTCAACACACAGCATTCTTCTCTAACAGTTTGTTTTGCGATGTGTTCAAAATATATCTCCTGTGTAGTTTAACTGGATCAAATGCATAATAACGAAATAATAACTGTTTCTAAAGGCGAAAAACATCATAATTATGAAGTTTAATCAGGATTAAATAATGAACTGTCAATAATGTAAAAACATCAAAACTTTCTTGTCATTTATATCCCGGAAACTCCTAACACTGTCAAATGATTTGGTACGTGGCATGTAGCGTGACAATTCTGGTGCAGTACTGTTTAAATGTAGGGATTTTGAAGAAACTCAATGCGAAACAGGCTTGTTCGTAACTTTTGATTCAAGTCAAGAGACTAATTGATGAAAATTGACTTAAAAGTTTCTTTTTGAATTGAAATATGTAAGGCTAATAAAAATATAAATTATTCTTACCAGAAACCCGAAGTGAAATTGTAGTATGAAAACGCATCCTTGGTGCAAAACTTTCGACGACGTTTGATTTGTAAATATTTTTATGGTATCTTGACATTAATTAAAAAAAGAACGAAGCAATAAGCGGTGGACAAAGAGGACACAAATAGGCCATTTAAGATTTGATTAAAAAGGATTAAAAAGATGAAGTAGGAAATTTAAGATCCATGAAAGGTAGATGAACTAAGAGTCGGATTATACATAAAGAACTAGGAAATGTTTCAAACAGCTTGAACGTCAAATACGCTTAAACACCAAAGACTTCCTAGATAAACAACTTCGCAAGCATTCATTATTTCCCCCAGCTCAACCTACGCAAACTGTGGCTTAATTTCATCATGTTTAAGGTGGTTTTTAGACTTCAAGCTACAAAGTGAAAACGCATCGTATCTAACACCATCAACATATACATGATCTCAAAGGGACACAACCAGAGCATGCTGGACACATCAATTAACACAATTTAAACGCTCAATAACATGATAAAGGAAGCTATAAAAGAGAATTGCCGAGAATAAAAGAAGACCCTTTCTTGGCTAAGAACCGGTGTCACAGTAAATAAGTACTCCCCTAAAAAAGTACTCCCCAGTACTTATTTCCCGGAAATAGGTACTCCCCAGTATATATTTCCCAGGAAATTGATACTCCCGGGAGTACTCTTATCCTGGG
>JAUJPO010082627.1:0-10448 GCA_032270745.1 Tiaropsis multicirrata | reverse complement strand
CTCGCCTCTGTGAACGCTCCGTGTAAAAAACTCACGAAATTGAACAAAACCGCACGAAATTGACCAAAACCGGCGTTAGACTTGAAGAAGGAGAAGGAAAAAGATCATCGTTTTAAGAAATATTCCCCTATAGTAGGGAAATATTTAAAAATCCGCGTTAGGTTTCTTGGTACCGTTAGAAGTGGAATTTTATGTGATTAACATACAAAGAGCCTCACGATGAGGCTCTTGGGGAATTTTTTTTATAAGCGAAAGTTTGTTGTTCTTAGGCAAGAGCCCAAAGGGATAAAAAATATTACATTTTCAAAATCATTCATCTAACAAAAACCATCTATACCACGTGAAAGCCATCAAAAAACTATATAGAAGACTTTGAGTGAGTATAGCCGATTTCTGTACTAATCTGAAGACATTGGCTTTCACGTGGTATAGATGGTTTTTGTTAGAAATGATTTTGAAAATGTACCTACCATGGTTGGGCAACGAGGATATTTTGGCATTTCTAAGGGTAGAAATCTTCCGTTTTAGCCTACAATTTTATAGACTTTAATAGATAAATTAAATAGAAATATTCTTAACTTATTAACCAAACATTACTTTGCAAAAAGTGAGGGGGCCATACCCCCTCCAGCTTCCATGAAACCTGGTGGTCAAATGAAATAACCCCTAAAACTAAAAACACAACTCTTAGGCCTATTACATCCAAAACTAAAGCACTCCTGTAGATCCGTATTTGAAACAAGTAAATTTACTTTAATACCTTTGGCTCATATATAATCGATTCTTAAAAAACTTTCCTAAGCTAAGGAATCGATATTTTTTTAGAAACATTGATTCCACGCCGAGAAATTAGTAAATCTGAATCCGTCCTCCATTCGACGATTCGGCTACATGTATGGATTTAAAAATGGAAAACTGTTAGTTAAGCGGTTGGATCATACATAGAAGTAAGTTTGCGACCGCAGTCGAGGGCGACCCGAAAGCTCCCTTTTCGAAAAGCTATCTACCCGAAGGTAGGGGAGGGCGCCACTACACTTTCCCTGGATTTCTCCACTTACCCTCGCTCTACCTTAAAGAAAAAATTTTCGCGGAAGAAATTTTCGCGCATTGAGCTCTCGAAAATTGCGTGTTTCGCGGAAGAAATTTTCGCAAATCGAGTGTTTTATATGAGTTTCGCGGAAGAAATTTAGAGTTAGCCAGCATTCAAGCCGTGTTTTTAATAAGAGCAGCATAGATAGACGAACTTTGAAAAACCGTAAAAAGTGTAAGGGTTCATGTCATTGTAAAATTTATTTTATTATAAATAGACTTTCCTGACGTCACTTTAAAAAAGTACTGAGGAAGGCCTTGCATTGTCAGTCTGACGTTAAAAATGGTGACTCGAAACTTCAGTTAAGCTAGCAATGATAAATCTTGATATTGCCTCAGAAGAAGATGACATTTCTCTGGTTGTGTATAATATTTTGCTCTTTAAATCTGTCCTATCAAGAGGCTTATTTGCCAACGTGTGAAATACGTTATGATATCCGTCACTACTTCAATCATACATGTGAAGAAGTTTATAGATTGCAGCCGATATGCAATAGAACCTTACAAGTGGCGTACTCCAATTTTCCACCGTATGCTTTTAAGGACAAAGATGGAACAATACAAGGATTCATACCAGGTATGAAAATAACTACTGCCTTTCATTTCCGACATGTACATTGTCTTTTCTGTCTGAAAAATTGTTTTGTATTCAAGTTTATTGGGAGAAAGAAGGCTCACAGCCATGATTAAACCACCAAATTCCTCATGTTTGAGAAGATTTTGTGCGTGATGATCACCGACCTCATTTTTACCAAAAAACACTTAAAAGATACTCTGATTAAAGAGATAAGGAAAACGAAGTGACAACTGAACGAACATTTATACAATTCCCCCGTCTAAATCCAGATAACGGCGGAGACGCAGATCTAGTAGCAATGCATAGTGGTCTCTATTAGCAATGACCTGTGCAATCTGCTCAGCTCTCTCCAGGGTGCCTAAAGTAAGGTCGTCTGCGCTGATATATACTAGATTCAGAAGGAAAAATTTAAAAGTCTTGCCGGCGAACGAGTCAAAAGTTGTTTTTACTTCACATTCATAGACTATCCCGTCAAAATATTATAGATCATACTCCTCATATAATTTTACTCTAAACTTATTTTATAGTGTATTTCAAGAAGGTCTTTATAGACACTTGCTGTCTTGGATGCGGCAGAATCAATTATCTCCCACAGAAAACCCACAAAAAGAAGATTGATGACCAATTGATTGGCAAAGAAGCTGACATAGTGGTACCAGTTCAAAGCTATAATAAAGGCGAATACTTCTTGGGCATGAGATACGCCAATATTATGGATGTTGATGAAATTGAGTATATTGGAGTTCTTGACCCACCAGACCCTGGACGCAAGAAAACTATCCTACTAAAAAGTTTATTTGAAACGTGGCCCCTGGTGCTGATTTTAATATCATTATGTATGGGTGCCGGTTCATTGGTTTGGCTTTTCGTAAGTCTTCTACCAACTTTTAATATCTCAAACACCTGTAAGATGTGTACATATTTTAGAGACTAGATTGGTGAAATAGGCAAAAACTTGCCTATGTCTGGGTGTCCAAACGGATAAAATATACTTTTACAAAATGACAAAAGACGGGAATGCAACACAAAAATGTTCAATACACATCTATTGTCGAATCCTCAGCAAGATTTTCAAAAGTTATCCCTCAGATTTGCAAGTAAAAAAAATTATACCCCGTTTGATTTTTCCAGACCAACCTCCACTCAAACCATTTGCATTTCCAACATTTTGACATTTTTACATTACCCCTAGAATTCCCATTTATTTTCCCCAGATTTTGGTGTACCCCGTCAGAAATTTAATGAACCAATCAATATCCTCAACAGTTGACGTAAAAAAAATTCTGGAAAAGCCCAATAGAGTTATTTTTATAATTATTGGTATTATTTATAGAGAATTAGAAGTATAGACACACGATGGCCTCTAACCGATCCTAGATTTACAATTGTCGTGTTTCGAATCTTTTAGGGTGTTTCACCCATGCCTTTTGATGGTTTTTGCCTCTACGACACTTTTCAGCAATTTATTCTTGGTTTGTGCTCCACGAATGGGGACGTGCCCGAGTAGTGATCTTGTTCGGGAGGGTATTTTTATCGTAATAGTGTATTTGTATATTTGTACCATATCACAAAATTGTCTCTTGTAGTCGCTCATAAGACATTTTACAATAACTTTGAACAAGTCTCGTTGCACGTCGTTGAACTCCTTCGAGCGTTGGTTACCATACCGACTGGGCCTATATTGATATGATTCCGAGTATGAAGTTGGCTTTCTTGACCTGTTTGCCGATGTGTTCTTCGAATGACAGTTCTGAGTCGATTAAAGACACCAAGATATTTTTCCATGAAAACATGCTCGAGCTGTTTCTATCCAAGGAATGGGCTTGTTTTATGTCACTGAACTTTCCTAATGTGAGCACATGACATTTTTCAGGGTGAAACTGTAAGAGCCAATCTTTTGACCATTGTACAAGTATGTCTATATCTCTTTGGATGGAGAGAGAGAGAGTCATCGATAGATTTAACCTCTTTGAAGATTTTGGTATCATCAGAAAAAAAAGTATAGATGAGATTACACTTTCTGGGAGATCATTGATATATAGTACAAATAAAATTGGACCCAAAACGCTACCCTGTGGAATGCGATATACTACATCATCTCTAGGCTATGATAGAGAAGGATTGGTTTACTTTAATTTTTTGTTTTCATCCGGTTAGGAAAGATGTTATCCAATTTAAAATTGAGCTATCTATTCCATATGCTCCTAGTTTCTTACATAGACGACGATGAAGCACGGTGTCAAAATCCTTCGTAAAGTCGAAATAAATACTATACACAAGTACAACGTTTCCTTCAGAGATACTCTTCTATACTCTTGTACTCTAGGTAGTACAGTAATTGCGTAACAGTTGAACAGTTACTGATGAAGCTGTATTGTTTTAGATCAATAAGGTGTTTCATAATGTGTTTATTCAATATCGATTCCATCAACTTTCAAATCACTGACGTCAAACTCACCGGTCGATAATTGACTGCCAGGTTTTGGGCTCCCTTGCTCCTATAATTGGCGTGTCATGTACCAGTTTCCAGTCTTCGGGCAGGTTACCTTTGGCTAATGTATTAGTCATCAAGAAAAGGCAAATCCTTCAAAAACAATTCTGCAGCGTATTTACTAACGAACCTACCGGTGAACTTCCCGCTGAATGCCTCAATGAAGAAACTGTACTGTAACTGTACTTTAACTGTATTTGATACTTCAATACCGGAGTACAGATGTCTTTTTCAGGATCTACAAAAGCATGAAATTTTACACCTCTATCTGTCTGTGACCCACTGGCATCCGCCCAACTGGCCACTTTATTGGAAAAATCGCACCTATTTTGTTTTATTGAGAAATTGGAGAGGCGATGTTAAGAATATCAAAGCTAGCTAATTGTAATTCCTCTGCGCTTATTTGTATGCTTTATACTGGCTTACTTTTAGGAAAACTGGGAAGGTTCAAAACAGTGCAGTAAACATTTTCCAAGCACATGGATTGGTCTACTTGAAGGCATCTGGTATTGTTATGTTTCTATGACAGTTGTTGGGTAAACATATTTTCATTTTCTTGAGGGAAACTAAAAGTTGCCCCCCTTTTCTTCCCAGCAAGCACAAAACGTTGTTTAACGTCATAACGTTACTTGGACGTTGAAAGAACATTAAAATAACGTCATGTGTCTGCTGGGTTAAACCTAATCAAAATTTTTACCACCTGAGAGTGAAAGTCATTCTTTTTGAGCATATTTCAGCTTTTTTAATATATTTGACAGTTAATCGTTTTTAATATAGCATTGAGAAGAAAAAAACATTTTCCTGAGTTGTCTTTCGTTGTTTGGTGAAATCAAATTTTCCCTAAACATTCCAATGCACAGTACGTTGTTCCAACATTGCTTCAACGTCCAAATAACATTGTTGGACGCGTTAGAACAACGTTCCGCGCCTACTGGTATTTAACTTACGAACGATTCTCATTCCAGATATGGTGACACGATACCGTCGCATTGGTCATCAAGAGTGTTCTCGGCGATTTGGATTTTAGTTGGTGTCACCTTCTTTGGAATGTATATGGGTACAATCACATCTGTCATGACCACAAACCTACAGACCAAACATGAATTCAAAGTTATTGGACAACCAGTAAGTAGTTGATAATGATTCGCCAATAATATTAGCCAGCAGACAAAAGACATTTTTCAACGTTGTTTCAACGTCTTTTCAACATTGTAACATTATTGTAAATACGTCTTGTGTCTGGTGGGTTTCCCTCATAGAGGCCGCATATTTCATTGAACTTGACTGGATTAGAGAAAATAAAGGACATAATCTATTGTTACTTTACCAGGGTAAAAACAGTCCGGGAAAAGTCCAACAATTATGTTGAGGGATAAGTAAATATTTTCCCCGACCAATTTTTCCCCCGATTTTTCTGCAATCGATCAAAATGTTTACCGATTTCTTTTTTCCCCGATTTTTCAATCCCCAACTAAAATTTGTCCTGATTTTTTTTGCTTTGACCGAAATTTTCCAGAAAAACTATTTCCGACTCTTTTTTTATCTGTCTTTTTTATCTGTATAAACCTCCTTTTATCGGTGTTTTTTTCATTTTGGCATGAGAAGTTAAAGGTATATCATAGATGTATTGGTATACAATATGGTCAGAGAAAAGTGACTAAAATTCCCTTATACTTTTCCCAACTAAACTTTTACCGACCGAATGTTTTACCGACTAAAATCTTTACCGACTGAATGTTCTATTGATTGTTTTCTCCGATAAGGTATATGGCTTTTCTTTATAGATTGGTGTACTGTCGTGGACGAACGCACCTGATCAAAACGTCATCCAAGAACATGGATTCCCTAAACGTAAGAATATGTATTAAATATGTAAAATTATTGTGATGCATGGATTCGTAAAATTTAGCTCGTTTCATTTATATCCTTGTATTGACACTCTGATGATATTTGAATAATTATTCCGGATAGTTAACCCTAATAGACCACTCTCTGACCGAGTTGTTTCAAGTTTTATTTGAAAGAATTTTTGCCAATGTTGTCATATGAATACAACTCTTGTGTAGCAGGAAAATATTTTCTTACCTAATTCCACAATATGACATCAAATTTATCACAACAGTAAAAGAAAGATTCATTGTTTTCAGTATAACCAAGTTTTCTCCCAAGTACTTACCTCCTTTTTATGAAAAGATCTAACTTCTGACATGAAGTTTATCACGGCGGTAAAAGAGTTCCCAAGCCAAGTACTTACCTCCTTTTGATGAACTCGCAAACCAATGCCATCACCCTTTTGCCCCATCCTCGGATTTAAAAATTATTTGTTTTGCTTTTTCAGATTACGATACCGTTGAGGAGCTGATACAAGCTTTCAAAGAAAACAAAATACACGGTAGGATATTTTTGTCCTCTATGAAAGTCGTATTTCTTGATCTACCAAAGATCGCCGCGGACATTTGAACCAAGAATTTAGGAAGAATATCATTTGTTCCAAACTCTACCGCTGCACTAATTTCTCGGCTTTGTATGGTCAGTTAACCTAGCGACATTAATTTCCCGATTTACAAATATTTAACGGTCGTTAGAATAGTCTACCACCAACAACCAATATTTTCAAAACCAGAAGGTAAACCAATTTATCAAAATTTATTCTTAATCTTAATAAACCCGACAGAAATTTAAATCTACGTTTAAAAAAACGACTGCTATTTTTTGTAGCTGATAAAAGCGTTTCAATGATACCACCCTGGATCTTAGTCCAAGAATTCCCCTTTTAAATACCTGTGGTAGTTTTAGTTTTAATCTTTCAAAGAACAAAAGGTCAAAATTTTGAAATATTTAAAAGCTGTTGCGAGCGTAAGACAAAGGTGGTTAATTAAATCTTATATTTGGACTAAACAGAAACTACGGGAAACAGAAGAGGCCAAATTGCCTCCGGACGGAAAGATAATCGAACAGTGCAATCGAATGAATACAATAAAGAATTTTATTGAGTCCCCCCCTTCCCCCACACAGGGCTTTTTTCTTGCTTACCGATTTCCCCGATTTGCGTGAAAGAAAAACATTTCGTGAATGCATGAATTTTGGGTGGAATGGGTCGCCTCATTATTATAAAATCACAACAAACAATTGTGTGAATGCGTAAATTTTAGAGTGACGGGGGGCCTCATTATTATAAAGTAGATATTTTAAACCATTTTAGGCTTCACAACTTAATTCATATACTCATGTCTAGGAATTGCATTCGATAAGTGGATGTCGGAATACTTTGTAGAGAAGATCAAGGAAGCCAACCCGAAAGCCAAAATTCAAAAGAGTTCAAAGCCGTTGCATTCTGGGATTGGTTTTATAACAAACGACGAAGACATATTCAAAATGAAGAAGTTTTTTCATCGACAAAACGTTGATAATATGGTGCGGCTGTGGTATGATGTCGCATTGGAATTTAATATTGTGAGTGGAATCTTTATTTTTTAATTATTACTGCGTATTATCAGTGCGCACTTGGTAAGGGTAGGTTTTTCAAGGTTCTGATAAAGCCAAGTGCACTATAAGGGTTGGAAATCGGACCATATAGATTCCAAAAGAGTAGGTAGTAGGCTCTTGATATGATTTTAAAACTCTTCTATTCTCTATTATAAAGCTGTAATATTTTCTTCAAGTATGTTTACGTTCGTTGTTTTAATTCTGAAGAACAGTTGCAACAAAACAACCATGACGAGTTGGGAAGCAGAGCAACTCAATAACGCAGTGGAAAATTATGAAATTGACGTCCTATTCACCCATAAACATATCTCTTTTCCTATCTGTTTGATCTCCATGGCGGTTATAACGATTTGCTGTATCGCCACTAATATGTACCTCAATACGAAAACTGATTCAGATCAGACGTCTGATCCCCCTGGAAATGAAACGTCCGAAACCCCCGAAACGCCAGCAGATCAAGATGAACGATCCAACACCTCAGGGTGTGGAGTACTTGGCATACAAGTCAATGAATGCATGAAGTTCATCAAATGGAAGAATGAATAAGTCTGAAAATGTTGATAATTTGCGACGATTGAGAGAAGAGCCTGAAACCATTTTATCAGTGCTATGAGGAGAAAAAGATTAGAGATTTTAAATATTATCTACTAGAGTAACAAATGTTGTACTTCAAAAGAATATCTAGCAACATTTCTAAACTAGTAGTATCACCCTGACATATGTCCATACGTCCGAGTTGGTTACATTGAAAAATAGTAGTGAGCTCTTTTGTTTATATTGAAACCCTTAAAAATGAATCGAATCTTTTACTTTGGGCATCTCTCGTTGGGAGGTAGTAATGTGGACAAAATAAGTCCCAAAAACACGATATCATGCTCATCTATAATTTTAGACCTTGTTGGCAATAATTTAGGGTTTGCGCAAACTATAATAACTACTGAGGTAGCACCCTCGGCCCCAGCGGTCATGTATTTTAACGACGCAACGGATCCTCCGTAATGGTCCGTAAATGGTTCCAAAAGGTCCGAAAGCTAGAAAATACATAGACCCCTGGAAAAAGTTATATCGGATCGCCAAAGGTTACCTCGGATTTTTTCCCATCTCTGACTCTGTCTTTCTGACTTTCTAGACTTAGTTTCTAATTTTCTACTATTTTTGACACTTTTACTGCTAATGTCTTACCTGTCAATCATCTAGTTGACCAATCACATGATCGCACCGGGCGGGGCTCGAACCCACATCAAACAAAGTGTTTCCGAATCCTATTTGGATTAGCCAACCTGAGGGTACTGTCTGTGTACTAAAATGCCAAATTGTTAGAAATTAATGTATAACTTATTAAGAAATATTTTGACATATTTGAAAATAATTCTCAATGCTCACAATGAGAATATTGTTTAAATTAAAAAAGTTGATCTACTTGAGATAATTAAATTTACCGCTATTTATGCCATAAAAAAATTCATGTTAACTCCAAAAAGATTGGTAAAATTGCAGGGAATATTTTTTTGGAAAATTCTCAAACTGATTTTTTATTAGGAAGAAGTTTCATCAATTTAGTGAGGTTATTGTTGATAGATAAATCTGATACTACTATCAGCATTTTAGGGAATGATGCTTGGCATTTGTGGCAGTTTTTTAGATATTTTACTTACTTTAAATGGATTTTTGTAGTTATACAACCAGCAAGTAAAACATTTTTATTGGTCTAGCTCTAGGTTAAAATATTCTCACAATTTTTCAGAATTTTGAAAAGAATAGTCTACCTGATTGAATTAGTAATCCTAATTTTGTTGTTCAATAATTGAGTGCTCGGTTTTCAGTTCAATAATCGAACTGTTCGATTAAAGGGGTCAGTTTTTTATAAAACTTTGTATCGTCAGAAAGTAAATGCATTGTTTGGAAGACAACATATGAACATTTTTAATGTTTATGCTTCTAACTGTCTTTTAAGAAAATAGTCATTACAAAGTTTCAAAAATCCTGAAAATATTGGAAAATTTTATATAGTGAATGTTATTGGAAAATTCTCAAAACAAATTTGTGAATAGAAAGAATTGTGATTTCCATAATTGAAAAAAGAAAAATTACATATACGCAGTTTATTTGCTGTCATGCCATCAATCACACTAGAAAGTATTCAATCGTTATTACAATCAGTATAGTAATGACACCCATAATTTTACAATTTTATGGTATAACTGCCTGTTTAAAATTCATTGAGAAGAACATAAGAAAATATTAACCCTATAATAACTGTTTGGGAAAGCGAGAATAATGACCGATGTCAAAGTAATGCCAGAGAGCATAACGTGTAGGCATTACGTGTCAGAGGTCATTATTTGACTTAATGCGTGACTAAACAGTTATTATATAAATTATTACCCGAGCTTTGTCCCAAATGTGCATTTCCAAGGGAATTTTGTCCAATTTAAGGCTTTTTAAGTTTGTAAATTGCAATTTTTTAACTACATGAAATGTGAAGTCAC
The DNA here is from genome assembly GCA_032270745.1 of Tiaropsis multicirrata. NCBI lineage: Eukaryota > Metazoa > Cnidaria > Hydrozoa > Leptothecata > Tiaropsidae > Tiaropsis > Tiaropsis multicirrata. Next base: position 316 of record JAUJPO010082627.1, on the reverse strand, counting down.
TGCAGTTTTTGTTAAAAAGTGACGTAGAGGGCAATTACTGCTCTGTAACTAATTGCACGCTGACGTCACTTTTTATCCAATCAGTTTCCAGTATTTGCAAATTAAAGACTTCAGCCCTCTCGCTCAGGTAATACGCTATAATAAGAACATAAAAAAATATGTTTAAGTCTGTTGGCCCATAATAGATATAATTTGAAGTTTATCATGACTTGGATCACAAGATTTAACGTTGGCTACGCAAGAGATTATTCTTAACTTCCAATTTGTTTGATGATGGGAGAATAATCTCTCAAAACCTAGCCAAACGTTAAATATT
>JAUJPO010082616.1:0-10448 GCA_032270745.1 Tiaropsis multicirrata | reverse complement strand
TTATTGGCCAAGCATATGAAAGCCTATAGACCAAGAGAAAGGCCTAAAAGCCTGGAGCTCTGTCTATTATGTAGTCTTCTTGCCTTGCCGATTCACGAAAGCTGTCGTACTTGTTTGTAAAGCTAGCATCGATGGTTAGGTTTCCATGGTAATTTCGTCCAAAATGCTTGGAATTTTCGGCTTTTTTGTTACGAGAAACCGTGTCAAGAAGAGACGTTCCAATGCTTCAGAAAATACGCTTTGCATAAACCATGCTCTATTGTAGTGCGACCCAGCAAGTGCACCATGCAAGCTGCCGGATGTACAGAGATTCGATTCATACACGGCATCTTCGAAACCAGAGCCAGTGACAAGTGATCCAATGATCTGAAAATTAAGAGAATTAGATTATATTTCTATGTAAAGCAATCCGATGAAATTAATTGGCATAAACAGGCAAATATCGAATCCGTCACTGAAAAAACGTTTTTCTAGGAACATGACAGGATTATTCCAAATGACCAAGTAGGCGTTGATTGCGGCTCCTACATCCAAAGTGATGTTAACGAATGGCATATTGACTTGCTCTGCAAGAGATTGACGGTATTTCATATAACGTTGAATGGTTTGGTATTCGGTGACTTTTGAATTCAACGGTGTTAGATAAGTCTCACTAGTTTTGTAAAGTGGTGATTCTTTAGTTTTCCTGTGCTCCAGTTTAAATCCTTTGAAGATTGGAATCAATTGATCAACCGAGTATATCTTCCTTAGGTAAATCCAAATGAGGTAAGCGTTGTTGAAATTAGATTCATTGGTGGTTATTTCAGATCTCTCGGAAAATGTTGAAGGTGGTTGCTGTTTTTTATTCACAGTTAAGGTTTCAATGTTGACATCCTCGATAAAAAGTTGGCGGCTTTTTCTCCTTGGAACATAAAGTTTCCGAGCTTTATTGATTCCATTTTTGTTTGGTTTCTGAAAAGCAACCATATGAGTAGTATTGATAGATCCTCCACCAGACTGCTTATCGATCAATACATCAAAGTTATCGACCCAGAAGTGTGAGAAGATAACTAATTCACGAAGAATCGGTTGAATCGGTAGCGTGAAGCCAAGTTTGGCTTTTTCTTGGGCAACTTCAGCATAGGCAGTTTCAGCTTCGCAAACATAATTATAGCTGACGCAGCTTCCAAATTTGGAAAGAATGTCGATGAGTTCTCTTGAACCGGTTAAACTGTGGAGACCAAGCCCCAAAAGAAAGTGTTTTTTCAGTGGTACTTGACGGTTAAGAACGTTGTAAACAATATCTTGTGACAGACAATCAACAATTCTCTCGATATTAGGGGTACGATGACTACTTGCAGGCTGTAAAAGTGATTTAACAAACGTTTGCACAATTTCTGGTGGTTGAAGCTCAGGCTCGTTAAATATGCTCGGGTCTGGTGGCCACTCTTTCATCGAAAAAGATTGGAACTTATCAATGATACTATTTCTTAAAATCTTTGCAGCGTGTTTAATTGTCTGCTTTTCAGAATGTAAAACGGTGTCAGCGGTAAAGTACTCGCTTGATATAACGGTTTCAGATAGTGTTTTGTTCTTTTGACTGAGAAAACATATCTGCTCGCGAAAATCATTTTCTAACCGTGCTTTAAGTTTTTGTCTATTAGATGAGCAACCGATTCCTAGGCCATAGATCTCATGTAAAAGTTTCATCGACGCTGGTTTTTTCTCCTGAATGGATATACCTCTTTACAGCTTCATAATTCGATTTCGAGTTCCCTGAGGTTTCTTCGTTTTGTTGGTGTTGTTGTTGATATGCAGCATTGCTAGATAGAGGTTTATCTCGATAATAGTCTAAAGTTAAATCTTTGAAGCATGGATCATGAACATGAAATTCTCTAGCGACAATATCTAAGTATGCGATCTCACAATACAGTTCTTGTCTCTTTTCTTTGGCTGCATTCTTGATAGCGGTTGCCGTGTTTTTAATTTTGTAAGGAGTGTAACGGACTTTGTTATGTTGTTTCCTAAAGTTTCCACATAGCTGGCAAACATTAGGATATACTGAACTAGAATTGGTTGACGAATCTGGAGGGGGGCTCAACAATCGCAGGGATTTACGTTTTGATGAATCAATCGGGTCTTCGCCTTCTGCTGAGTATCTTTTATCTCCAACAATAGCTGTGAACCTATGAATGAAAGAACTAACTCGAATAACTGCAAGGTATTTCCTTTAATTTATGCCAATTTGATTCAACTTGAAATAGGCATCCAATTACCCTTCTTAAAAGAAATGAGATAATAACATGTTCTATCTTAGACGAAGGTAAATTCTACAAAATAAACTTACAAGTTATAACATGGACGAGAATGAACGCCATGTTTCTCAGGATCGAAACTTTGAGGGATTTGTTGAACTTGTTGATAATGAAGATTGGAGCCACCAAGTTCTTTGCATTTTTCTTTTGCTTTCGTCAAACGGTCGATGTTATTTTGAGATAACGTTTTGATTTCGCTGTAATTTGATTTACCAGGATAATGGCAAACACATTCTAAATTATTCCGTCTTTTTGCTTTACTCATTATTTTTATTACTGAAAGAAAAAGAGGTTTAATTGATATCATTATCAAGTAAAGAAAGATTCTAGTCTAGTCTGTTAACTCTGAGTTTCATATTGAAAACATTACATGAAAAAGACACAAGTTGAAACCACGCTATTCAATTAAAAACCTACCTGCATCATGACTACAAAAAGCTGAACGGTTTTTTATACCATAAATCGTCAATATCTGTTGCTCATCTACTTAGGCTCTCAGAAAAACCTGAATAGCTGACAAAAAACTTTGAAATCTTCATTAGAAAACAATTTGGTGAACTTTTTATGTCCAAATTACAAAAAAACTAAAAATTTAAATATTCTGGTCTGTAAAATATCACCTGGTTGGATAAACTTTTTAAAATTTTGCATGAACAATTTCTTGTTACATAACTACTTGTTTCTGCAGTTTAACTGGAATTCATCAAGTGGTTTATGAGATACAATATTTTTAAGTAACGGACCCCGGGCAAGAAAAATTACAATTTTGAAGCTCTAGACTACTAAAAGGACCTAAAATAGCACTTAAAGGCTGTTTTCTTTGATGAAATTGTCCAGATTCGTTGTTCATATGTAAAAGTTTCCAAAGAAATTTAAAATTTCGAAATCTAAACTCAAAATCTTTTTCAAAAAAAAAATTGAGTCATTTTTGAAAGAAATTTTGAGTATTCTGGTCTGTAAAATATGACTGAGTGAACTAAATTTTCTGAAATTTTGCATGAATTGTTTTTAGTAATGTAACTACCCGTTTCTAAAGTTTCAATGAAATTGATTTAGTAGTTTTTGAGATATAACACTTTTAAGTGACCAACCTCAGGCTAGAAAAGTTATGAATTTTTTGCTACCGACCTCTAAAAAACCCCTTATGGATCCTGAAAGCCACCGATTTGGCCTGTAAAGCATCTGGTTTCATAAATAGTACATATTGGGGCACCCGAAAATCAATATGCCAGATTTTCTACCAAAAGGTTGCGCGACGGTGAGTCATTGCCTGGTCTATACAGAAAGATGAATCCAACTAAACCTAAAATCATCCGATATTGTTACAAATCTTTCAATTTTAAAACTTACCAACCTTGAAAGGTCTGTTCTCAATAAAGGCCTCACCTTTGTACCCACTCCAACTATTGAAGATATAATTAATGACATTGACATTGCTTTTCAGGACTTTTCGAACAGAATGTCCACTAAGTACCTCTTTTCCACTAAAACAACAAAACAAAAAACATTATATCGAAAAACCGACTGGGTAGCAACCACTCCAAAAAATGAAAACTTAATACTGTATTTAAAAGAAATCAAAAAAGACTTATTTTCTTACAAAAAAACACTCCAACATTTATCATTGAATAAAAATATGAACCAAAAAGAAAGCAAGACACTAAACGCCTTTCAAATAACAAAAATATTGAAATAAAAAAAGCTGACAAAGGAGGATCAATTGTAATAATGGATACCTCTAATTATAAACAAAAGGCACTAGACTATCTCAACTATAAAAAAATGTACGAAAAGAGAGGATAACCCCTTGAATGATTTAAAAACTAATATAGAGGCCTTCCTGGAAACAATATATTATCACTACCAGATAAACAAAGAAACATTTGACTTTCTATTCCCACCAGAAATTCCAAGAACCAACCTTTTCTACATTCTACCTAAACTACACAAACCCCTCATTCCAGGAAGGCCAGTCGTTTCTTCCGTCAATTCGGTAAATGAACATATATCTGAATTCTTGAGCAAATGTATCCAACCTCTAACTCTACAACTGCAATCACACATTAAGGACACCTAAGATTTCCTAAAAACCATTGTTAATAGAAAGGTTCAAAACACCACATACTTGGTAACTATCGATGTCAAATCACTGTACACAAACATTCCCCATAATGAAGGTATCGAGGCATGTCTGCACTTTATAGAACAGTACAAGGAGTACGCACCAGACTTTACACCAAATAATCAAATATTAAAGACATTGTTTCACTTTGTACTGGAAAATAATTATTTTTTACTCAACAAAGACCTATACAAACAAAAACACGGTTGCGCTATGGGAACCAGGATGGCGCCCCCTTACGCTGACCTTTTTCTTGGAAAATTCGAAATTGACAAAATACTAACACCAATTTTTACTCCATATATCGATCTCTACAAAAGATTCTTAGATGATATATTTATTTTATGGAATGGAACACTTGAGAGATTGAATGTATTTATAAAATATATTAACACTATTCACCCAACAATTAAATTCACTCACCAATATTCAAGAACAGATATCGACTTTCTTGATACGACTATCTATATTGACAAATCAAGTTCCACCTTCAAAAGTAAACTCTTCAAAAAACCTACTAACACTAACTCTTTATTACACTTTACCTCTTATCATCCTTTACATACAAAAGAGAATATAATACAAACTCAAGCACTTAGAAACCGCTACCTGACAACAGATAACAATTGGCTCCGCAAGGAATTGGAACAACTTAAAAAAACCTTATTATACGAGGATACCCTATACACCTTATTAAAATGAACATCGAGAAGGTTGCACACCTCGGGCAATACGACTATCTAAGAGAATATAAAAAAATACACATCGACGGTAATTATCGTAAGATTACCCCTGTGCACATACCATTTATTGTGAAATATTGTGAACACCACACTAGGCTCCATAACATATTAAACAAACATTGGAACATAATAGCGCAGGATGAGAGGTTGACTCTAATTTACCCCCAAAAAACCATTCATTGTATATAAAAGACATAACAATTTCCATGACATCTTAACCAAAACCAAATTTAGCAAACTATAACATTTCAAATTTTCCATATTGTAATTATTTCTTTACACACGTTTTGAGATTTTTACAAATATCTTTAATATACAATTCACTTCACTATATGATTTCCGAGCACCTACAACCCACCACCCCACAAACTTGTTACTGCACTTCAGGTCTGAGACCTAGACCCCACCACCTTAAGGATTGCAAAAAATGATTTGAAAAAAAGCCCAAATGATGGCGATCAAGCAAAGTATAACCATATTCTTTTTAAAAAAATATTCAGCCTATTAACTAAAAACATGACCATATAGACAGGTAGCTAATGACATCAAAAAAGTGCAAACTGATGAAATTGAGGGACAATTTGAAAAGTAGATAATAATGTTATAAACACCTTTTAGATACAATTGTGCTTACTCGGCGTTCATAAAAACCTTTAAGGCCAATGATATCGATAAAACAAATCTTAAAAAACACACTTCCCTTCTCAGTCAAAATCCGCCATCTTGTTCACTTTTCGAATCGTTTCTCTCTCGTTGTTGTATATTTCAAAAATCATAACAAAAGACAGCGACGGGGGTTTACAGATAATAATAGATTCTGCTAAAATTGTTTATAAACAAACCTTAAAATCCAATTTCTCATTTAATTCGTTTTGTTTAATAATATAAAAGAAATTTTGTCAATTATTATCAATAAATCCGATAATTACCAAAGCAATTAAAAAGAAACACTGTGAATGAACCCCCTGAATTTACATTTCGAATTCTTTCACGCGGGAAAAAGTAAAAAAAATGTGCGTAGTAGCAAAAAAGATTTTGGAGAGAAAAAGAAGATGGTGGTGTTGTTTTGAAAAGTTTTATGTGATGGATCCGTCTTCTTCTCCGCCTTCGTCAAAAAATAAAATAAATAGATTGGTTTTGACTCCAAAGAGAAAAACTAAGAAAACACAGGAACAAGCATCCAGATGCATTTTACACCACGTTTACTCTGGAACCAATGTTCAAGATTTGAGGTTAAGAAAATTCACGAAAAATTCTTTGGAGAAAATAAAGAATGCAAGGTGAGTGAGGCTGTTTCTAATTTCATTATTTTCATGCTGTTTGATTTCCGATAACTTTTGAATTAATGTTTTGAGTATCATAATATTTTTCTTTAGTAGTACTTTAGAAAAACTTGATTGTGTACATCGGTTGAGGTGGGGGTGTAACAGCCTTCGTTCTAGCCTGGGTCCGCGGTATAAACAGCTACGGGTTTACCTCAGAGCTCGCTCTAGCTTGTGTTCGCGAGTAAAAATTTATTGTCAGTCAGCGATTTAAAAGCGACCATTTGACGCTGTATGAGTATATGCGGTCCATTTGACAATTTCATCTAAGGCTATCGTCAGGTTGACATTGAATTTCTCGGAAGATAATAAAACCCCCGATATCTAAGATTTTTTCAACTAATCTTATTCCTGCTCTTTTTTTCAGTGAAATACGAAAAGACGACAAAGTAATCGATCTGGTTCGTGACCTAAATCTTGACATTTCCAATGACTTGGAGTTCCATGAACAGTGCTACAGCAATTATACGCATTCAACCACTCTAAAACGCATCGAAAAGAGGCACGTAGAGGATGATGTTGAATTACAATCGGGTGAATTAAGAAGATCAAGCCGAAAGCGAGATCGCGGCGGTAAGGATTTGAATTACTTATTTACTGATTAAAGCTGGTTTTTTGAAACAACGAGAATTCGTCACAATTCAAAAGGGAAAAATATTTTTGTATTTCTCTTGTGTATTGTACTTCAGTGCATTTCTTCGAAAATATTACTTTAAGAGCAGAAACTTCCGCGGGTAGAAACTTTGGCGAGGTTGCAAAAATCGCAAAATTTCGCGAATTTATATAAGTTTCGCGAATTTTACTTTCGGAACATATTTTAAGGATACAACTTTCGCGAATTCTAGAAAGAAATTGAAGGCAAAAAGTCGATAAAAACTGCAAAAAATACTGAAAAAGAGGGTATGAAAAAGCCAACAAGTTTACTTTTCGTGAAAAGACTCGCGAATGTCTCGTTAAGTTTCTGCCCTTGAAGTAATTGTTTTCTATATACTCTTTTAGGGAAAGTATTGGCTGACCATGTGTGTTGTATCTGCTACAAAAATAAAACAATGAAAACTGGAGGATACGAGGTGATTACGAAATGTGCAACGCGGCAATCTGCTGAGACACTTCAAAGGTATGCATTAGCGACTGATTCGAATCCCAATCTTCGAGCGTACTTAAGTGGTTTAAATTGGAATTCGATTGTCCCCCAGGAAATACATTATCACCGTACTTGCTACCAGTCTTTCACACGGCCGAGACTTGAAACTTCAAATAATCCTGAAAACGAAGAATCCTTGCATGCTGTTATCAGCTACGTACAGTCGACAGTTTTGGACAAGAGAGAACTAGTAACCCTCAATAGTTTGGTTGGAGTCTATGAAGGTGCTCTTTCTCGGGAGGGAAAAAAATTGCACAAACAAACTTTAACAGATAAAGTCATTCAACATTTTGGTGGTAAAGTTTCGCTTTGGTCACCCAAGTACGGAGAAGCTTTCTTTTTCGATGAATCACTCGAAAAAGGTGAAATTATCGAGATACTTTTCAAAAAGATTGAAAACTCAAAACAACAAAAAGCCCCTACAATTCAAACTCAAATAAAAAACGTGGCCAAGCTGATAAAGAACAAAATAAAAAAATTACCGGATACCTACACAGGCTGGCCACCTAATGAAGACGAACTAATTTCATCTAAAACTGTGATCCCTCAAGAGTTGGAATCATTTATAACAAGTGTTCTCACAGCGACACCGTATTCACGTCTTACCGAACGAAAGAAGGCAATAATTTCATATCACTGTGCGAGGACGTGATCTATAACAGTAGAGCTGGTCGTTTTCGGTGCTCCAAACAAACAAAGCTAGCATTTTGTATCAAGAGGAAAACAGGGTCTAAAACATTAGTTGGATGGATGAACAAGTTCGGCCATTGCATTTCGTACGACGATGTCAACTATCTCGAAACAACACTGGCAATGGACGCAATGCATCAGCAATCAATCCGAAGTTTTTGTCCGTCATTGATTTTGCCGTCCATTTTTATGAATTTGCGATAGTTTTTTAGGTAATGTCATCTTTTAGGTAAAGTCATCTTTTAGAATTGTTTTTTCCAGTATTGACATCTTTTATCTCGATGTAAATAGTTCTTTCGTCAATGTCGAGGCTACAACACACGTATTTTATATTGATTTTCGCCTTAAAGACATCCCTCGTCAAGAGGTCACATGCCATATTTCGATGGCTTATAACTTACGATTGAAAGACTTTTAGATATTGTTTCTTACCTTTTTCTTAATCTACGTCAAAAGACGCGTCGATTGGTCTATAATATGTCTATATTTCGTGTCATCAATCTTTCGGTTTTGGTTGTGACGTCATCATTTGATAAATTATTACCGGACGCGTCCGGTAAAGATTTTTTCGGACGCCGAGTAAATATTTTGAGATCAGTAGATGTATAGGAATAAGAAAAAACGACTCGGCATTTGTCCCAAAGTCATCCAGATTTTAGATGTCGTCAGCTGCCTGTCTAATATACATATAAAAAATACCTCCTAATATACATATAAAACATGACCATATGCTTATAAAAAATGTTCAAACTATGAAATCTACCACACTCCTATATATATGAAACCACACCCAAATGGACTTATATATAAAAAACATACACTACAAAATTTACCAATTTCTTATACTTGGGAAACCACACCCCGATAATGACATATGAACAAAATCTTTCTACTTTATCACATTTTTTACATCATCGAATTCACTATATGCTTACGCTAATAAACCCATAAAGCACACCCAAACGATGACATATGAACAAACAACATGACCATATGCTTATATAAAAATACTTACACTATAAAATTCACTATATGCTTACACTTATGAAATCACACCCATATGACTTATGAACAAACAACATGACCTTATGCTTATATGAAAAATTCTTACGCCATAATATTTTATGCCCTTACACTTGTGAAACCACACCCAAAAGTTGACGTATAAACAAACAACAGGACCATATGCTTATGTATAAAAAATATCTACATTATAAGATTAACTATATACTACCAAGAACCTACCAAGCACACCCAAATGATGACGTTTGAACAGAAAACTTTGATCACATGCTTATATAAAAAATACTAACACTACAAAAATATTTTATGCCCTTATACTTATGAGACCACACCCAGATGAAGACTTATAAACAAAACATATAACCATATGCTTATAAAACAGATTCAAACTATGAACTTAACCATATTCTTACACTCGATTACACATATGAAACCACATACCATAATATGCCTATAAAAAATGCATATACAGAGAAAGTCACTTTTCTGGTCCTCATATGAAACCACATCTGAAATATGCTTATATATAAAATACTTACACCGAAAAAATTTACCATTCTGGTTAAACACATATTAAACCACATACAGAATATGCTTATAATAAATACGTATACCGAGAAGATTACCATTCTATTTACACATGTGAAACCATACCTACATTATGCCTCTAAAAAACACGTATATTGAAGTACTTACGCTTACAAATTTACTACACTCATAGCTGCTTACAAGAAATCCTAGACTCACTCATGCTTTGCTTATCCAGTAAAACTACTCAATAAAACCACTCAACATTTTTGTACAAGCGAGTTTTTCATTAAACAATACATGAAGCGCAAATTAAACAATACATTTAATTTCACTTTAACCTTTACAGCGCGCTAACTTTTTTGAAAAATGCTTAAAAAATCATCATTTTTTTGTGGAAATTTATTCTTTCAAAGGCCATTTCTCGACCAGGAAAAATAGTATCAACTTTGGCATCATTGGAAAGCTCTTTTTCTCAGATACAAAAAATAGCAGAAGTCTTTTTCTTAAATCTCAAGTGGTCAGGAGTTATGACCAAAAGACTGTGTACCGGTAAAATGACCTTTTCAAAACGTATATATA
>JAUJPO010082605.1:0-10449 GCA_032270745.1 Tiaropsis multicirrata | reverse complement strand
AAAGGTTCAAAGTTCTGATAGAAGTTTTAAGCGTTTTTAGTCTGCAAAATTGACTTTTTGACGTCACAAGTGTCCCTGGTTTTTTTTTTCATCGGAAAAAAGGTTGTATTCGTGTATTAGACGCACTGTAAAATTTTGGTGGTCAAACCTCTGCTATATCAAAAGTTATAAAAAATGCTACACTTTGCAGTAAAACACTTATATAATAAATTTCAGTTGGCCAAATTTCATTAGCTGTACTTACGATTAGTTTTACAGCAGATTGGAATTATTTTGTAGTAATGGGATGTAAGAATGTACCTACCCCATCATGTCGAGTTATTTTTAAAATTTAGGTTTGTAGAATCAAATAAGCGTAATTTTTACTGATATTTTGTTACGCCATTCGTTACTTAAACCCCTAATTATTTACTAGATAAATATATTTTAACATCAAATGTTTTGTTCTCAAAGATTGATACTATTGATACTAAACAAACTAAGCCTAAAGAACATTTCATAAACCTCTCTGTCGTCAGGAATCTTGAATTTCAACAAACCTACATTCTGGGGGCCATCTACTATAGTCTGAAGAAATACCTTATTTACAAAGGACTAAAATCTAGTAGAAATGAAAATTTTTTTTAAACTTTATCTGGTGGTGCGGTTGTGATGCCCTTATAACAGCAGAATCACTAAGAAATTCTGAACAAAAAAGTATTTTTTAGTGGTGGTCAGGTCTACATAAAATATAAAGCTCTAAACTTTACGTATAATTAGAAATTTAACAAAAGTCAAAGATTTGTCACTAGTTTCGGTTGTTTGAACATTTTGTATTTTGGAATAAGAAGTGTTTCTCAAAACGTAGCCGCAAATGTTAAATCTGGTGATCCACCATCATCTGTATTCCCATCAATAGAGCAAACAACATCACTGATAGACAAATAACAGACCAATCAACTTTCTTACTCGATTGTGGATCTCAATTTCAGTAAGTAAATATTTTCAGCCTGTATCATAGGCTTTTCCTGGAAGCGGCAGTTTGAAGAAAATTTCTCATCTTCCGTTTCATTGTATTTCGTAGGTTCTGAAGAGATTCCCAATTCCCTCTTTTCAACCCTTCCCTTTTCGTGCTCGCCTTTTCAGGTTTTTACAAACTAGAATTCATTTATGAAGAGATTCACCCTCTTTTTACCACCCTCTTTTTACCACCCTCTTTTTACCACCCCATCTTTTTACCACCCCATCTTTCTCGGTTTAACTTTTTAGGGTTCTTACGTTATATTCAAAAAAATTATTTTTGTGGAAATTTAGTTCGGAGGATTATGGAAAAAGTTTATTTTTACGGGAAATTGATTTAACGGACTTTCGGCAAAACCTCTAAAGAGGCCAATATTTTCTTCCCGCCAAAATTAAGAAAATTTCTCTTATTATAAACTGAGTAGAAAGCGCCTGTTATTTAATTATTTTTTACTGTATTACTTACTCGGTCAACATACTTTTTTATAGCGAAGGTTCTACGGACATCACAAGAACAGTTCATTTGGGAACACCCACGGCTTTCCAAAAGGTTTATTTCTTGGTTTTCTGTGAATAAATTATTTTATTTTCTTCCATTTATCTAAAGTACGTGTTGACAAAGGGCGAGTTGCGTGATATTAGTTTAGTGTCAAGTCACTTTTTGTCCTAAATGTTTACCTTATCGCAAAGAAAAACAGATTTTCGCAGTTGAGAACGCCTGAGAAGACCCCTTTACCCATTGTGAAAATAAATCCAAATTTGATGACGTATTTTTGATAATTCTTTTTTTTCCTATATTACTTATTGGAGAAAAAGATGGTTAGCCACCTACCGATGCGGGATTTTTCAATCATGAAATGCTCACATGGCTTCAATTTCTTTCCGTGGTTTTTTCATTTTCAGGAGACTTATACATTGGTTATGCAAGGCTCCATTGGATTGGCCAATGTTAAATTCCCAGCAGGAACTTATGGTAAACTCGTGCTCTTAATATTTCAAACCAATTTCAAACTCTTTTCGGGAAAGTCATTACATATCACTTACCTAGTTATTCACAAGAAGGAGACAAAATGAATAGAAATAACAGACCAGACCAACAGATATTTCAATAGTAATTTAAGTTTGGTCAGTAAATTATATGGTTCACTCAAAGTGGTTTCAGATTTAGGCGATTTGAAATTCTTGTAAATGCTCAACGTTTGCAATATGGTTTCACTACCATCTTTGAATTTTCATTCACTTTTACTTTGTGCAGGACGTAACGTGGATGTGTTGGCACGTCAACATTTATGGGACAGAGGGTTAGGCTACAAACATGGTACCGGTCATGGGATTGGTTCATTTCTTAGCATCCACGAAGGTAAGTAGCAAATATGTTTACGTAATTATTTAATGTTATTAACAAATGAATAGCCCATATAAGAAGGTTACATTTTTAATAATTTTAATCTTTTGAAGTATTTTTGAAAAAGAAGCTCGAAAAAAACAGTTCGTTCGAATTTTCTAGTTCTTCGAGTTATTTGAGTTGAACGCTTACGTTATTACGTATTATTATGCTTCCATAATAATATTATTCCTAAATTTTCCAATTCTTTAATTTATTTCGAGGCTTATTTTTTTAGTCAAAGCACTCGTTTATACATTTTTGAAAACCTATGTGACTCCTCATCAGCTTTCCAAAAATGTATATAAAAGTGCTTTGACTAAAAAGGAATCGAGCGACACCCCAAGATTAAACAAAATGCCCTCTACTATATTCTTTATTTAGTTCGATTAATTTTAATTTCGTGTTCTCGATTGATTTTACTAATATTTTATAGTAACGTGCTGGTCATACTTAGACTGAATTTTACGTTGTTTTAAAACAAGATATTCGTTTTGTCACTTCGTTTTGACATCAAAAGAACTTTCGTATAAAAAAGATAGATGTAATTCACGAAGATGATACTTTTTGCGACACTAACGATACTACTGACCTTCTAATACATTTAGGTCCTGCTGGAATCGGGACTGGTCGAACACCGGCTAGTGACGTCACATTACAGCCTGGTATGGTTTTATCAGACGGTAAGATCTACCTTTCGCATTTCACCTTTTTTTCGTTTGGCTTTTGTTGCGTCTAGGCCCTGGTCGTATCAACACTGGACGAACTGGAGCTAGTGAAACAACTTTACAGACCGGAATGGTATTTTCAGATGGTAAGATATAACACCGTGACTGTCTTTAATTCACATCATGTACAAACCCTTCTTGCATTCATGTTTTACTTATCTGAATGAAGTTTTGAAATTAAAGAGAACTTTGTACGTTCGGCCGTCCGTTCGTACTTTTCGAGCTCTTTTAGAGATTGCTTCGCTAGTAAGTTTCTCTAATTTATCCTCGAATGAGATGTGGAGGACAGTATTAAAAAACATAAAAATTATGATTTAATTTTTTTTCGAGACAATTGTAGTTTTCTTTGGATTGCGAGCATGGATTTATTCAACGCTTAAGCATAATTTACAACCAATTTGCTTCAATCCACTAAAACAACTGTGTTACTGAAGGGTAGGTGACTAGTAGATCATCATAAGATAAAGTGCACAACTTTTTTTTCCCTTGGATAATAAAAAACTCGTGTGCGGCCTTTCAACAGCAGAAAGTAAACATGGCTAATTTATTTTGTTTAGAACCCGGTTATTACAAGAATGGGGAATTCGGGATTCGTTTAGAAACTGCAATAGCTGTTCAACCAGTTGAATTGAAGGTTTGTCTTCTTGTTTAATCATTTCTAATTCTCTTTATTCGAACTCCGGGTTTTGAGATTCCATAAAGTTATCAGCCTCTAATAATTCGTTTTCTAATCCATGGTCTATTAGTCTATTTCCATACGGATTTCCATAAAAACGCATGTCTGTTTTAAAAAAAAATCCACAACACAATGCTGTTTCCAATTCTCTTCTGCGATTCTTCTCTTCTGCATTGCAAACAACAACAACAACATGGTGGATACAAAAAGTCAATAAAGTGGGAAGCCTGATTTAGTGGATTACGGTAGAGACCAGTGGTGGCGACAAACGAACGTTAAAAAATCTTTTATACGCCGGTAGTTGGTCTCGTAATCAGATAAGGCGCGGGTTGTCATACGTTACTTAGATTCGAACGCTTCGGTTGCTTTGACCCCATTACTGGCTCATTTGGGCCTACTTTTCACTGGGTACCTAAATTGATATATTCTTTTTTCTTATTAATTACAGTATGACAATTTGAAATTCAAGAAGTTCTATGGTTTTGAAGTGTTGACCCTTGTAAGTAGATTACATAACGCTTATCGGTGTTATATGAATAGTTTCATATTTATAATATATTTATAATCAGCAAAAATATGGATATTATTTTGAAATCTCCATCACTACCACGAGCTTCAACTGAATTTCAATGTTTTTGCTTGTATTCAATTCAAAGTTTTAAATCTATTGTAGTTAATTAATTTATTTCAAAGGTGCCATTTGATAGAAACTTGATCAACGTTGATATGTTATCCCAGCCAGAGGTATGTAATTGTTATAAACGCTCGGCTTTTCGATTTGAAATAGAAAACCTTTGGCTATTTGAGGTTAACACGATAATTGAATATATCTCTTAATACAAAAATTATCATGTCAAACCAAGTGAACTGAATCCCAAATCACAGGATCTTATTAGGCAGGGGCCTGGAAATCACGGATACACATTTTTCATTTTCACGCAGCTTTCTTATACTATATAAATAGCTCAATTATCAAAAACGTTTAGGAAATCGATGGCTGGCTGATTTTGGCTACTTGTAGACTTAACTAAACTTGTAAATAACAATTATGGGAGGATGGGGGGTCGAACCGGCAAACCCCGACTATCCTTCCTATTTGTAATGGAATTACAAACCAAAAACTTTTTAATGTGGAATAAATATCTTAAGAAATTTAAAATCCGAAATCATATCAAAGTTTATGCTTCAAAACATTTCTCTAATCCGAGCCTAAATATGCTTTAAAAACATGGAAGGGTTTCGTTAAAGTGGCGGCTATTTCGCCTTGCTTTGTTTCTAATGGTTGCCGTAATGCGATGAAAAACCCATACATTACTAGATTGATTGGTTGAACGCTTACAACAAGAAAATTCGTGATGTTATGGGACGTGAGATCAAAGATCAAGGAAGAGACGACGTTTATGATTACATGATGTCTCTTACTGAGCCCTTCTCCAAAGAGAATCCTTCAATGGGATGCAGAACACAGCAGAGTGCTTTTGTTGTTTCATTGTTTGTTTTATTTTCATACATGATAACTAAATAAATTCACTGGTGCGTAATTCAATGATCTATGCCTTAATAATGCAATGGATCCATCGCAGCATCCCTTATTAACAAGTCCGCCGTTGTTTCAGTTTTGAAGAAACGCTGAAAAATGCATGGGAAACATTTTTGTGATTCGCAACTTTGACGAGAAATAAATAGCCCATTCAAGGGATTAAGGTACAAATCAGTGGAAACAAGAAAATTCTACTAATATTGTGTGGACTCCTAAAGAGAAGACTTTTTTACGAAATAAGTTTTTGTCTACAGTTACCTTAGGGTAACAACTTTCGGTGTTTTCTTTCAAAAATCCGCCAAAGCTCCCGCCAAATTAATTTTTTTCTTCATCTGCCAAGTTAAATTCTTTGGATATATGAACCCTAAAAGGTGTTTTTTGCTGCTTATACGCCTTTTTAAGATTAAAAAACTTCGCAATCCGCCAAATTTAATTATTTTTGCCATCCGTCAAATTAAATCCCCGCCATATTTTGTTCCCGCCAAAATTTCTTACCTAAGGTATACTGGAATCGCTTGAAACCAAATTTTAGTTGAAATAATTTTTGCAAATCTCTCCCAAATGATTAATTTGTTTTGAAAATTTGGCGAATTTTGAGACCATTAACTCGTGCCTCTTGAGGTCGAATTAAAGATGGAAGAGGAGATTCTAATTCACCATTTACTTTTTGGAGAATGTTGAAGTTTTGGATAGCGTGGAGATTTAGCATCTGCGGTCGTAGTTTCCTGATTCGGAAGGGAGTTAAAAATCCAATTTCATTTTGTTTGAGGTTGTATCAAGACTCAATTTTCTACAGCAAAACAAAAATTTCACTTCATGTTATTTTAGTACAGAAGGCACTTATTTCACTTACCATGTACATACATCTACCGTATTTCCTCAAATTAAAGCCGCGGCGCTCTTTAAATTTTGTATTTAGAATTAGATGTGGAAGAATCTAGTAACAAAAAAAATATAGAATTCAAATAAAACACATGCTGGTCAGTTCTTTCTAAATAGCGCCGCTTTCAGAGGTGCGGGCGGTCTTTAGAGGGCGGCGCTTATCAGAGGAAATACGGTATTTTATTTTACGTATTTCATGATTAAAATTCTTGATTATAAATTCTAATTCATAGAATCTTTTGAAAAGTAACTTTTCCTAGGATATGTTTTGGTTCAAAATATAGTGTAATGTAAATAGAAGAATATAGAGGACTTGTTATATAAATTTAACAATATAAAATTAATTGGTACTCATTACATTTTACAATAGGTCTCCGTTTGTCAAACCTTTAAATAGTCATGTTTAACTCTTTCAGCCCTACTACACCGCCAGAAAGAGGAAACTTCCAGATTCTAGCAATTGACAAATGGGAAAGATATCAGGGCGTTTTCTCACTAATGAAAATAGCTGAAACCGTTATTTTTGTCTAAATCAAAAGTAAATTTTATCAACTTTGAAGAAAATGCAGTTTCAAAGCGAGTAAAAATTTCCATCAAAGGCTATGAGGTAAGAAGACGTCGTTTCGAGAGGAACGATTTTTAGCTGGGCGGTACAGAAAGAGTTAATCCAAGCCAAAACTTTTTTGAGTGATTTGAAGCGGACAACTAAGCAAGATAAAGTCTTTCACTGTGCAGCCTTTGGGCCTTCTGATAAAAAGTCTAGTTTTATTTTGATTTTAATGTTTTTCAAAACTTTCTACTTGTATTCGTGTATTGATCTAAAAGTCATCCTTTTCGCCCAAATAATTTACATTGAAACAAACTCTTTTATGCGACACACGATAGCAAAAATCTAATTATTTTAAACGCTAATTTGTGTCATAATTAGGCGAAATTTTCGACTTTCAGTCGTCTTGTTAGTATTATTATATTCGCGAAAGTTACTTCCCGCGAAATATGTCATTTTCCCCCGAAATTTACAAAAACGTTATTAGAAAGGTATTTACACTACAAGAACATAGCAAGGTTTGAAAAAGGGTCTTTATTTTAGATATCGTAAGTAAAGATGGTAAAGGTGGAGAGGCGAGCATAACAAGTGTCCTAATCATGGAAGAGAGATTTTCGTTTTGCCTTTTTCGTGAAAGTTAGTCCCCGCGAAATTTAGTCAACGGTCAAAGAAAACCCAAAGTTTTAGCGTTAATTATGCGATAGTTCTCAGAATACAATCTCAGAGCACCGCTTTTTGATAGGTCCCTCATAAGAAAGTATTTTTTCAAATCTTTATCCTACTCCAATAGAAATAGTCACCAGGAAAGTTGTTTTGCCGATATATATCCCAACGATAATAAAATACATATTATGAAAGTATTTGAAAAGCATTTCGATTTCAAAAAATAATATATCAACCTTTCACATTCGATTTCTTTCTTTTAAAAATTTTGTTATTAATATGTACAAAAATAGGAGAACAATTGGATGTTGGTTGTCCTCCACAAGCTTGAAACTTTTTAATCATATCCTTCATAGAACCTTTGCATGAAGTCTCTTTGTTTAGGCTTCAGTTCCTCTTGGAAATACTTGAGTACGTGAGTCTTTTGTTTCCACATTTGATGCGTTTCTTCTAAATCCAAGGTGCCCTGATTGTAAGAAAAATTTAGAATTTGATTGATTAATTGATTGATTTAAATTTGAGGTAAAACACCGACCTCTATAAAAAATACACTAGCTCCTTACGGATATCCATGAAATGTATGTCTTGGCAGCAACCCTCCATGTTGTTTCCTATATATTCACGGAAACAACATGGAGGATGTTGTCAGAACCGACCTCAAAGTTTAAACATTGAGAAGCTTGATCCAGTGGATAAAGGTTCAGATCAGTGGATAAAAAGCAATGTTGGCTTAACTTATAAATATCCTCTTCCGGCACGGCTTTCTTTGATGAACACTTTCATTACTTCTATATTAAGTGTTGAATTAAAATTGTTTCAAATTGTATGGTACCGTCAACTGGGGCTACATGGACGTAACCATGATAACGAAACTAGAACAGACGCATTTTCCAAAACCTCCAAGTTCTTGCGAATGAAGGAAAACAATGGGTACTCGGCGGATGAGATCTTTTTCCCTGTTGTTCACTCAGAACTCAATCATGTGATGCCTTTCGATTAGTCTTTGAAACAGGGCGGTTGACTATGTAATAATATATATGCCAATCACGTTTCTTTTCATGCAGCCATGGTTAACGGTATTTCAATTACATCAATCAATCTGGGCTTTTAAAGATTGCAAAATTAAGAGCCAAACTTTCTTAAAATACACTTTACTTAACAATTTGATAACAAGAATGGCTTACTTTAACGACCAACATATCAATGACTCTGATATCTTTAACATTTCGGTTCAACTCAAACATTTCACGAACTTTGCTTCTACCTTGTTTGACTGTCATGTCTAAAGCATGTGATTCGATGGTGTGTGGAATCTAAGAATCAAAACGATGTCTTGGTGATATCAAGAGTGAAGAAGCTGTATATCTAATTATAAAAATCAATTCTTTTCTGTTGAGACAAGCGAGGGAAATCAAAGTGATCAAAGCTGGTAACTTCGATGAACACAAATATGTTTTCCATACTTTTGAATAAGAAATCGAAAATTAACGACATATGAGACATGTTTGACGTTTAATGATTTTCTTTCAATAAATCAATCTATATAATAATAGATAGTTTTAGAGCAGGAATGTTTTGTTAGCAATAAGCAAGGAAGTTATGCAGCCCTGCCTTGCTTACTTCAAAAGCTCATACTTTCTTTTGGCTTAAATTCTATCTTTTGCAATCCAAAAAATAAATTGTTAGATTATTTTCTGAATAAAAATTACGTATACATTGAGAATGACACATAAATCAGGTGGCCTAATCCTGACCACCCCTACTTTCCCGGAAGAAAGTCGCGAGTAAGTTCCTGCGAAAAATTCTGAACGTCTTAATAATATTAATAATAAACTAGCTGCCAAGCCAGCGTTGCATGCCGCTGGCGCAACATAGAGGCCCTACAGGCCTCAATGTCGCTGCAACAACATCACTTCGCTCTTTTAAGATTAACAAGCTAACGTGAAGTCTTTACAAATTGTTTTTTATCTATATAGAGGGTTTTTGGTGACGTGACTGCCCCAAAAGTACTTAAGTTTTAACTATACTTCACTTGGGTCCCAATTACTCCCATAATGAAGTAATAAATAATTCGCAAATTTTGAAAATTTTGCGATATTCTGATAGGCAAATACCTCAGGGTCCCGAAAAACCCAAAAACGTCAAATATTCTCAAGGGAAAATGAGTTAAATTCTGGGCCAAACATTGGCAATACAACGCTAAAATCTCTACTTTTCTTTTTATTTTTCCGCGCATATTATCCAGGCTAAAAAGTGGGATCACACCTAGTGTTACACACGGAGAGATTTCAGAATACAGCTATTAATATATAGACTAGCTGGCAAGCCAGCGTTGCATGCCGCTGGCACGACATAGAGGCCCTATGGGCCTCAATGTCGCTACAACAAAATCGCTTCGCTCTTTAATAAGATCAAGATACCGTAAAAGTGTTTACAAATTGTTTTTATCTTTATAGTTAGTAGTTTGAGGTTTTTTGCTGAAGTCATCCGGTCTAATTGCCCCAAAGAATTGGAACATGTGAGGCATGTTATGTGAGGCATGACAAGTACATTCACTAACATTCTTTTGGTATCTTGGTCTAGACAGCTGGAGATTTTATTGATCTTGTTGAGACTAAAATAAGTCTTTCTACAGGCATTATTTACTTGAACATCCTAGTTAAGGTTTTCATCAAAGATGACACCAAGTTATTTCACCTTTTTCTTGCTGTCTAGAGTGTATCCTTGAAATTTAAAAGGAACAAGCCCCTCACATTCCTTTGCTTTATTTGCTCGACCAAAGTATATTACATCAACTTGTTCTGATTGAACCAGTAACATCAGAGAGCTGATCTAAAAGGTCTTTTCTAAGCCTAATTGGACAGTCAGCACTTATAATAATGATAATATCATCTGAATAATTTTTTGTTATTTAGGAATCTTTCAATTTTATACCTGGCTGGGAATTTTAAACCTAATTAAAAAAGTTGTATATATACCTAATAAGCTATCCAGTCATGAAAAAATAATTATCCCCAACAGGGTCATTAA
>JAUJPO010082594.1:0-10450 GCA_032270745.1 Tiaropsis multicirrata | reverse complement strand
GACGTTATTTTCAAAAACAAAAATAAACGGTTATCACATTTAACTTCGTGCAATATGGCTTATTTTTCTCGTCCTTTATTTTTACTGTTATTTTCACTCGCCTAAATGCTCCTTTGAGACAGGACATAGGATGTGTACAGAGATATTACAAGATATAATACCAAGCAGGAGAGACGAGAGACAAACAAAACACTCAGAATTTTGTTTTTGTCTTTGTTTATGTTTACATTCGGCTTCGCTTATTCAACTCAAGCACATAGTATTTTCCCGAGATATCAGAGATGGGCGAGACGAAACCAAATCTCGTGTGAACACTGTAATTCGCTCCGCTCCTTTTACGTATGAACAAGGTATTCCGAAACGTTCCGAAACGATCCTGTCCCGGAACAAACCGGAAACGCAACGTCTGAACGGGGTCTAAAACATTAGACAGACAAAGTTCATCAAAGAGCGTTAATTTAAAAAGATCTTGTCAATTTTTAGGTACCAAAGCCAAAATTCAACCCATATTTGGCACACAACACAACAAACAAATTTGATGAAAAATTACGTAATCTGCAACTGAAAAGAAACGAAGCACGAAAACTGAATCATAAGGAAGTTGCTGAAGAGGATATGCGCAAAAAATTACCTAAAAATTATGAAGCAATGAGACGAAAAGCTGAATGGGAAGTTGCTGATAAGCAAGCAAGACAGGTAGGAAACGAGTTCTGGATTTTTAAACAATTTCCAAAAGTTTTTTATTTTCGCTCAGAAGTAGTATGAGATACACACAAAACACCTTTGTAGCATTTTTGTAATCAACTTTTTAAAGCGTGGGCAGATATTTCAAAAGATAAAATATTTTTAAATCGTTTTTTTAAAACAAATGTTTTCTGAAGATTTGTTGATGTTTGGGTGTCCGTGGCCTGGCTTCTGCAGAAAGCATTAGGCTCCTCTCATTGTTTCACACTTTATCACACTTTACAGGAAGCAGAAGAGGCTGGTGAAGATTATGAACGTGTCAAGATGCTTGGCGAGACTGCCGAAGATATCGAAATTACTGACCGGAGAAAAAGGAAAAAGAAAAACATGGACCCTGGTTTTTCAGGTTTGACTATTATGCAGTGTTTTTCTTTGACTATTTTAGCTTTCAAGTTTTTTAAATCACCCAATTAGAAAAATCAGCTAGGAGAAGCTGAAATTTCTCCCATATGTTTGAAATTTTACAACTGGTGAAATCTTAGCTATAAGAAATTGTTTTAGCTGAAATTCTGACTGAAAATGCTATTATTGGTTCTATTCAGGGACTCTATAATAATAGTGTGTTATTTACATCTCAAAGTTTTTATTTTTTGCCACGTCTGCCTAAAATATCTGGAATTTAGCCAATGTCTAGAAAAGTCTGTAAAATAATAATATTTCAAGGTAACAGTCTGAAAATCTGAAAAATGCCTACCCGTGGCAACCCTGTCTTACCTAACTTTGTCTTAAAAACCTTTTTTGGTTTTAGATTTTGCTGCAGCACAGTTTCGCCAGTACGACAGGTTGACCAAACAAATGAAGACAGATGACAACGAGTATGAAAGAAATAAACAAAAAATGTAGGTGTAAAAGAAAGTTTCTGCTTCCCCACTGGCACGAATTTAAAAGAATTAAAAGAATTTAACTCGAGTTAGCCTCGTACCGTATTTTTTCGACCTCTAGAGCTATTTAAGCCACTTCCAAAAAGTTTAATTCTGACAATTGGATGACCCTGGTGAGATCTAGACCATTGGGAGTTGGCTGTGTTCTGTGATTTGGTCAGAATAGTCGGATAGAACCAGAGTACTAAAAGCAAAGAATCATATAGACCAGGTAACCACATGCTACTCCACAGGTGTCTGTCGTCAGTACGACAGGTTGACCAAACAAATGAAGACAGATGCCAACCAGTAATCTGTTTCTTTAAAAACAAAAAATTTAAAATAATTTGGGTTGATAAAGAATAAATAATGTGAATGACCACAGCAGACCATTGATAAGATGTTTCGACAAGTAATATCCCATTCAAATAGATCTTTGAAGCTACTGGCATAGAACCTATCTCACTTTTTAATCGTTGTTTTTAGGGGTGATAATAATTTTCCGTCAGCACATAATTTGATGTATGGAACTGAAAACAAAGTATCTGAAGCTGGCATCGATCGTATGGTTAATGACCTTGAAAAACAGTAAGTTTACTAAACAGGTTTTTGTGTTCACAATGATAAAAGCTATGATCATCTATTTTTGAGCTCATTTCCCTTATGCTAAAAACCGCCCGCGCGGGGTCTAATAGTGAGAGACACCTCAAATGCACGGCGATGATAACTTACCATATTACTTCGAATAAACGGCCCGGCGCTTATAATCTTTTTTGGATTTTAAGGGGGCGTTCATTCGAGGGGCGTTTAAAGGGCTAAAAAAAAGGGGTTCATTAAATAATTAAAAAAATTTAACACGAAGTGTTGTTATTGGTTAGTGCGATACAAATATTTTGATACAATAACAGCAGTATTCAAGCTGAAATTTAGGAAAAAAGTATTGTATGGAAAAATAAAAACAGAAAATAGTAAGACATCCTTGTTCTTTTGTGTCTAAACACCCTTCTTTCTCGAATCAGAGCTCAAACCAGCCTTGTTTCGAATAAACGCTCCCCCCCCCTGTCAGGAGAGGGGCGTTCATTCGAGGGAGCGTTTATTTGTTTATTTGAGGGGCGTTTATTAAATATTTTCCTTAAAAAAAGAGGCGTTTATTCGAGAGGGGTGTTTATTTAAAATAATACGGTACTTAAATAAAGTATTTGATGAGGTTTGATTGTATACAAGATTGCAGACGATTGTCAGTCTTTGGGTCCGGGCAATGCTACATTCTTCCTTTTTCAATTTTTAGAATTGAGAAACGATCGAAATTCCATCGCCGAAGACAACATTTCGACGAATCGGATATCGATTACATTAACGAAAGTAATGCCAAATTCAACAAGAAAGCTGAACGTTATTACGGCCAGTATACCGAAGAAATCAAACAGAATTTGGAGAGGGGTACTGCTATCTAAGAAAATTCAAAAGGTCCAAAGCTGTATATTGCTATTTTGTTGCCAGGCTTCTGGCAGCGGCATATTGATGGTAAAACGATGTCGGTATTGTTTTGGAGGATAGTTTTTGGAGTCTGTTACCATACAGTTGCGTTACAAGTTACGTATAGCGAGATATTAGCGAGGTTACGTTAAGCGAGATAAATCGAAGAAGGACGGCGTATAGCGACCTGCGACCGTTGCTTGAACGTCGTTCGAACGTTCTCGTTTACATTTCACCGTCGTCCCCCGATTTTATCTCGTTTAACTTAACCCCGCTAATTTGAGGGACGAAGGTGAGTACAGAAATTGCATAGAAGATTTCGACTGAAGCATATAATGAGACGTGTACCGCTCTCCACTAGAACGTTTAAAACAGGCAATCGAGCGTCCTAGATTTTGTGAAATGAAAGGTCTCGGGTCGCTAGCCTATCGTCTTCCTTTCGATTTATCTTGCTCAACTTCACCTCGATACTACGTTGTTGAATGGAACGCATACTACTTGGTCTATGATTTTCTTGGATATCATTCACTCAGCGAGTAGTTTATACTTTATTGTCTTTTGGCAATAACCCTACAGTATTCAAAAAGATATTGAAATTATCTGTTGTTTCCATATGGTACCAAGATACATTTGAAGTTAAAATACTAATGGTAGTTACAAGGACAAACGATTAATCACCATTGGTTACGACCAATTCATATCCATTAACTATTTTAATTCTCTTGGTGTTTTACGACTTTAGCTAACTATTTATTTATGTTTTTGGAGAATATGAAAATCCCGAGGTTTCAGACTTTTCTTATTAGTCCGGCGGCGAAAAGAGATGACCCAAACCATTATAATGTGGGTTTTTATTTTATTTTCTCATCATGTGGTCCCTTGGGACTCGAAAACCAGCTTATGCCCATCTGACAAAACTGGGCAATTTTTTTATAGCCTATTCTTTTTAAGTCACCGGTTTTCTATAGTACCCCCTATGAAAGCGATTTCTCAAAAGTGTTCAAAAGGTAAATCTGATTGCACCATCTAATAGGGCTAAAAAAGTAGATCTTAGCTAATATAAGACATTCTGCCGCTGGACTATTAGATATTTTGATATTTTTAATTAAATTTTAATTAAAGTTTAATTACTACTGTTACTAGAGCTCATAGTGAAGAGGTAGCTCTGAGATTTTAACTGTGAGTTTAAGAGTAATGTGTCGGTTACGGCTACATTGGCTAAAATCCTAATCCTTTCTTTTTTATACTGATTTTGAACATCTTCCTTAAGGGAAGAAATTTTCGCGGAATTTAATTTCGCGATTTATATATTGTAGCAAATTTACGGGCTAAAAACAATTCAAAATACGAAAATTTCTTTCCTTATTATTGTATTAAATTAAGGTATCTGAGCTGATTCATCTGTCTAATTTTGAAAAGTTATTTCTTTACTGATATATTTCGACTTGTTTTTTAGGTAAAAACAATAAACATTAAAAAAAATCAAAGTACGAAATTAAAGAAAGAAAGATGGCGGATACAAACACGGAGGATTCTGGGAAAGAATCATGGACGTCATCAGATGAGAGATCTTCTGGTAACGAATATTCTGTCCGATTGAAAAATGAAACAGTGGCCGAAGATGTAGCGTTGAAAGAATTGTATCGAAAGAAGAAGAAAAAGAAACACCATAAACATAAACGGAAACACAAGAAGAAGAAAGATCGTAAAGGTATACTTTGTTTTCTTTCTCGATCTCAAGTTTTTCACAGTAAAGTTTCTAAAACGAGTTTGACAAACGAAACATCGAGGCAAAAATGGTTTTGTTGCCTCTCTATAGATGCCTCTATGGCTACACTGTAAAAATATAGACTTTTTAATAAGATTTTAATTTTTTAAGGCTCAGGTTGACCATTTGCTTGGATTTATATTGTCTTAAAACACTAGATCTATATTGTTTTAAATCCCGAATATCACTCTCAATATGTTTATCAGCGTTATGAATGTATAAAAAAAGTGTAGATGATGGATGCTTATACTGCCTCTAGACCAATGGAAAAACCCAAATAATAATAATAATAATTAAAAGAGAAAAAATTCGGCTCCATAGATGTTTTCTTATACTTCTCAATTTCTGATAGATTTTTTTTGCGTTTTAGACTCATCAGATGAAGATGAAGAAAAAGATGATAAAGAAGAAGAAGACAAGAAAAAAGAAAGCAAAAAATCTAACGATGTCAATGAAAACAGTAAATTGTTGTCGAAAGTCGATGCCATTTTGGAAAGTGCTTTATCAGCGGTTGAAGAGAAGAATAATATTAAAAAAGACTCGAGTATCAACAAAGATTTAAAGAAAGAGAAAAACAGTGTGTCTGATGCTGGTAAGGATTCAAAGATTGATCAACAACGGTCTTCTAAGACTCGATCGAGGTCTAGAGATCGAAGAGAATCGAGAAAACGCTCGAGATCTAGAGAGAAGCGTAAACGTTCAGGATCTAAAGATCGCCGTTCAAGGTCAAGAGACCGCAAGAGAAGTCACTCGAAATCCAGGGACCGCAGGAGGAGTCGCTCAAGATCCAGAGACCGTAGGAAGAGTCGCTCGAGATCCAGGGACCGCAGGAGGAGTCGCTCGAGATCCAGGGACCGCAGGAGGAGTCGCTCGAGATCCAGGGACCGTAGGAGAAGTCGCTCAAGATCTAGAGACCGTAGAAGAAGTCGGTCGAAATCGAGAGACCGCCGTCGATCGCGATCTCGAGATCGACGCCGAAAATCGCGTTCAAGATCCATAGATCGGCGTCGAAGTGCCAGGTCGAGATCAAAGTCTAGGGAACGTCGGCGCCGCTCTAGGTCGCGGTCCAGAGACCGTAGAAAGAGGTCTTCATCTAAAAGTCAAACTAGAGAAACTACCGCTGACTCCACACAGCAACCAGAAGCTCCAGTGCCTTCCAAATGGGACGTCACAGAAACAGAAGCTATGAGAGAAATTAATTCCAATTCTGTTTTCCAGAAAGTATCCGCTCTTCGCCGGTCAGGAATCGAAATTAAATATGGAAACACGGTTCCGGGGAAAGATGCGAGAGAGATCATCAACGCCAAAAAGGTGAAAGATTCATCGAACAGTTCTAAAGAACGTAGTGATCCCTACGGTAAATGGGAGACCGTACCATCAGACGGTAAAAACAGAGACTTGAGCAAATTTACTAAACTATGTTTGGAGATTTCGGCAAAAGAGAGCAAGTATGAGAGTCACGTCGTTGATAGTAGGAAAAGTAGCGACGAGGATGAGCCGGAGATTCATCATCCCTTCATATCGAAACCGGCGCCTGTGATGCTTCCTACTTCTGGATACACGGGAAGAAGCCGGGTAGCCATGGTATGTTTTATTTTCTTCTTTCAAGTTTTTTTTCAAATTGGACCTTTCCAGAAAAAATCCGTTACCTTACTGTTGAGGGGGTTCGAAATTTTTAACATACTAGGAAAAATTTTCTTTATAATAGAAAAGTTTTGACAGTGGGGAACTAGCCATTCTAAGTCTTTACAATTTTAACTTGGATGCCTGTTTTTAGCCCATACTCTATCTATCTTCCAAATTATTGCTACAATACTTTCTTTGAAATGAAGACAGTAAAATCTATTCTGGAAATTTTTGTGACTGATCCTAATGAATACCCCCTACTAAAATGCCATCTCTGAAGGAGTCTGAGTGCTTTATTGTTCATGATATTCACGAGTGTAGAACAGACGAAATTTACAGCTTTCAGAGCCTGATTGATGTCCAGATTTGGTGGATAAAGATTTGGAGAGTAATCAAAAGATTTTCTTTTTAAAACGACGAATAAACAATAAAGTTTACCTTAAGGGGATCAATTTTCGCGGGAACCTTTTTCGCGGGGATTAAATTTCGCGAATTCCCCTGTTTTTCACCTAAACTCTTTCATTTTCCTATAGGCTAACTTCGTGGATAATTTGCAAAATATCACCGCGAAAATTAATCACCTTTTGAAATTTTTCTTTCGAGTTCACCAAATCTGGACACGAATGGAGTGACTCGTCCCAGACTCGTGAATATCATGGATTATGTATGTTTTCTTATAGGTTGATGGCACAACAATGATTGAAAAGTTTTCCATCAAGTCTTATTGTAGTAGTAGCCTTCTCAGCAGTCAGAGGGAAAAAAAATTCATGACGGGTCCGATTCATGATGACATCCACTACGTAATCTTTTGTACGGAAGCATCCAAAAACAGCCGCAGTTTGCCACTAGTTTTATTGTTGAAATATCAAAAGTAGTGCCAAACAGCCGGTCTTTTGGGATGTGTCCGTAGAAAAGATTACGTAATGAATATCATGAATTGTATTAGGAGCAAATGCATGATGGAATCTACAAAATCAATATAGGCTACCTATGATTTGTTTTCAAAAACATTTTATTGGATACTATATGCCTGCAAAATTATTTCAAGATTATTTTAAGAAAAAAAAGAGGTATTTGATGAGTTCTTCAAAATATGTTAAAACCAAAAAGATTTGAAGACCCCCATTGGCCTCCCTTTGTAGATTCTATCATTCATTTAGTTACTCCTAAATTGATATAAACAACGGCATCGGGAAGAAATTTTTCTCCTTCAAATATTGCTCGCGTAAATGATTGCTGTTAAGGCTACTATTCCTTATACAAAACAGGCCTTTCCAAGTTTCAATTCTTTATTTCTCAAACTTTATTTTCAATTTCAATTTCAATTTCAACCATATGTGTGACACAAAACAAAAAAATGTCTACTATATTGCTGTTGAACCTGGCTGAACTAGTGGCAAGACTTTGAAGATGTTTTCGTATAAGAGATAACGTAATGGGTATTATCAATTGAAATTTGGAATGGCCATTTTTTAAGGCTTGATGGTAAACAATTTCGTATATTTTATTTTTCATACAGATTAAATCAAGCATGAAAAGAGACCTTCCCCATACGACGGAGGGCTTTCTTACAGTTCAAATGATTTGGCGGTCCAAGAACAATTCGTCGCTGTAGATTAAAAAAGCCGTAACTCAATTTTTGGGAAAAAATGACATTAAAACAAATTCACAATCTTATTTATCTCCAATCTTGTCTATAGGTTACTATATTGTCTAAAGGCCCTACAACCTAATCTATAAAATAGCAGGCTTAAAATTTCAGATGATTTGAAAAAAAACAAAAGAAAAACAGATACGGCGATTATTCTACAACGACGAGTTGTACCGTTGTAAACGATGGTATAAAAGGGGTCTCTTTTCATGCATGATGAAATAGTTCAGGTCTTAAAATTGAGTCCAAAATAAGAAGGAACCAGGGACAGCTTGCTTAGGCTTGCTTTAGTCGGTCGGTTTTTTCCGTCTCGAATCTAATTGATTAAGATGAGCAATAGATCGGAAATCAAAACCTTTGTTTGAAAAGGATTGAAATAAGTCATTGCATTGACGAACATTTTGACTTTAGACGATCGATCTTTTGCTGAACTCTGAAATCAATTAGATTAGTATAGACACGAGCCGATTAAAGTGGGCCTTATTTGTTAACTGAAAAATGCAGTGAAAGGTTTTGCCACTCATTTCACTGCATCTTTTCGAGGCATTTTTTTTCATTTGGATTATTTATGTTTGTGGGGTCAACATTTTCAAATGATGTCAGGTAATGTTTGAGTGGAGTCGTCGAATTTTATTGTAAAGAGATTATCAGGTAAAAAACTGAAATTTGACCCACAGCTTGTTACTATCAACTAATATGAGCCTGTGCAAAACCTCAAAATCATTTATGAACTGGCTTTTTAAAACTGAGATTTTTTCAAAATTATAAATCTTGATTAAGTTGGAACATCTCAAGAAGAGAAATCTCCGTATAACTTCACAATTTCAAAGTTGAACATCGAGCGACTTTTAATAAATCAGTTTGTCCAAATGAAAAATTGGATGGAAAAAAAAGCTGTTGGTCAAATTTCATTTATGTATTACCTGAAAATCAATATTACATAAAATCAACGACTTCGTTGGTGTAATCCACGTGAAATCTTTTGTGCATTTTTTATTAATTCGATTCTGCTAGCTTCTGTTATAATAGGCTTCCTTTTTCTTCGCACAAGTCAAGAGTTAAATCTGTATTCTAAAAATTGGCACTAATCTTATTGAAAACGTTTTCAGTCAAGCTACTATCAAGCTAAACTACCTCTTGAGAAACAAATCTTCTCTTGGTTCTTTAATTCTTAGCATTAGACTATAAACTCCCTCTCTTTTCTCGGGTTTCCATCTTATCTCTCATTTCATCTTATTTTTCATTCTTAGAACCCTGCTCAAGCTATTATGGCAGGTTCCATGCATTCCATCACAGTAAATCCAGCAGACATCATAACCGGTCCACTAGAGAAACATTTCCCTGTCTCCACGGGCAACGATCACAGAGAGTGTGAAGATGCAAGAGAAGGAGCCGCTGACCTTCCTGTGTATGAGGAGGAAGAGGAAGGACCATCGGAGGTAATATAGTGTAAATCATGGTGTACGCACTTTTTTATATAAGAATACTTACACCTTTATAAGGAATTGATGATGAAATTGGCCAAAAAGTTAAGAATGTCCTAAGAACAATACCATCTTAAAAAATCTTCAAGGTCAAATAATTGTTTTTGGAATTTATTCTAAATACATCTAAAATCTTTCTCTAGCTGCTTCAGCTAGCTTATTTTTGTCTTGTCTTTCAATTCAATGGTTTTTATATCACTCTTTTGCTGCGTTTTTCAGAGTTAGGGTGATAGGAAATTAAGAATACCTAATAGACAAAAAGCGAAAAATATTCATCA
Source organism: Tiaropsis multicirrata (assembly GCA_032270745.1). NCBI lineage: Eukaryota > Metazoa > Cnidaria > Hydrozoa > Leptothecata > Tiaropsidae > Tiaropsis > Tiaropsis multicirrata. The sequence continues at coordinate 563 of JAUJPO010082594.1, read as the reverse complement.
TTAAACTAAAAACACCATTCTTATAAGAAAAGGTTATGTTTCTAAAGGCGTAAACTCTACATCAATACGAGGTAGCCGTGATATTATAAAGAGAAAAATGATACACCTGGAAAATAACCAAAAAATGTTAATGGTTACAACGCTTTGAATTTCTAGCCAATCAACGTGAGCGCAGTGATTGGGCGTCGCATGGGCGCACAACAACGTTTAAACGCCAACCCGAATGACCAGTTGGCTCGTTCAGTGTTAGAAGAGTGTGACTTGAAGTTGAAAGGGTGGACGGAGAAGAATCGAAAGCCTGGCAAATTCACCGGCGAACGAGGTGTCTTGATGAATAAGAAAGAAATCGCAGGTGCTGTGGAGACGTGGGTTCGAAAGGTAATTGCTTTTAATTACATTAATGGGATTAATTATCGCGGTATTTTGGGATTTAAAAAAAAAGAATTTCGTTAAAAAAAAAGAAAGAGAATCGGTGGTATCGGTGAGAGAATACACGGGTTTCCTATTAGCTGCTTCGTATAAAAAAGTCACGAAAATTGCATGTAAACAAACCAACTCGCAAT
>JAUJPO010082583.1:0-10451 GCA_032270745.1 Tiaropsis multicirrata | reverse complement strand
AGGACCCCCCCGGCGCACCGGAAATCTCCGGTGTTTTCCGGTGCAGCTAAAAAAACGCCATTTTTCACTCCGGAAATTTCCGGAGCTCTTCCGGTGCTTCCGGTGCAAGGGTTTTTCGCACGTTCTAAAAAGTCGTTTAAACAGGATATAATTATAAAAAAATTATGCCCCAGATTAGCCAATACCAAAGTACTTAAACTTCGATGGTGGACTTGGCTCTCAATTACAAGAAATTATCACGTGCGTCACACGTTGGAAACAGCGTCGATAAAAAGCAATAATAAGTATGTGCGCATCTGTTCTTTATTCGCTTTATAAGCAACTGTAAATATAAAGTAATATTCTGTATTATTTTTATCCTAATAAAGATTTACGAAAATGGTACCTTTACTTTTAGTTTCTTCTCTTGTTCCCCTACAGAGTATTCTTTTCTTTATAAGCAAATAAACATATATATGATGAAATTTATGTAAGGAGTATGGAATTTTAAAAATGCTTATAAATGACTTTTCTTATTTGAAAACTGATTTATCTTTTTGTCTCGACATTCTCTTTCTCGTTACTTGAAAAAAGGTGTGATCAATTCTTAGCTTTTCATTTTTGTCCGGCGACATTTTCGTTTTGGAAACATTCCCGTCCTATATTATATTGCAGAAAATTATCACACCTGTAGTAATGTATTTTCGCTTCTGTTACGTCAATCGTAAATGAATAGTAAACATTTCATTTTTATCCGGCGACATATTCGGTTGAGAAGCATTCCTCCTCTTTTGTATTGCAGAAACGTATCACAATTTCCCAAACCAGTGTTTTCGCTTTCTGTTTTCTCTCTTCATTGTCAGGGAAGAATTGAAATAAATGAAAAGCCACATAGAACCCAGTCCACCTGTTAAAGTGTGTAAGGATTGTACAAGCGCCTGGGACCGAAATTGTCTGATAGAAAATGGATATAAAAATGAAATCAAAGGTCAAGTCAAGATTCAATCATAATTTTGGAGAGCAAGCAAGACGAAGACAAACATCTAACGTGAGTTTAATATTTTCTTGGTTTAGAAATGCGTGTTTCTAGCTTTGAGTTTTGATGTTGTGTATGTATTTCAATATTAATTAGATTTAATTAGCCTGTCCATTTGATTTTTTAGAAACGAAATGTCGGACAGCGAAAGCGACGCACCGAATGGATCGTCGTCAAACCGGAAACGTGTGCTGATATTGAGCAGTAGCAGTGACAGTGAGAGCGAAGCATCGCAGGCTAAAAAAGCCAAGGTACAGTAATAATTCATTATTGAATTTTATCGCTTGAAATATAAATACTTCTATCATTTCTAATCCTTTGCTCTCTCTGGTCCTCTTTTAAGAAAGAGAAATCACTAGCCTTTGTAGGGATGTAGGGACTCCAACCGGGGTACTATATTTTATTTTTATAAATTTTCTCATGTAGGAGGGTGGAGGAAAAGTAAACGTTGTCGAGAAGTTTAGCGAAATGGAGAAAGAGCGAGATCAACAACAAAAATTAAAAGCACGGACTTGCAATCAATGTACTCCGAAACGTACCTTTGCCAGCGTATATAGTCTTAATCGCCATAAAGACAATAAGCATAACCAAGGAAATAGAAAGTGGGGTTGTTCAGTGTGCGATAAAACCTTCTCGACGGAGTGGGGGAGGAAAGAACATGTTTCCCACGTTCATTTTAAAGAACCCTATGATAAGAATAAATGCGCTAAATGTTGTAAAACCTTTGCAAGACCATGCCAGTTGAGGGCACACATCAAAAAGTGTGCAGTGGAAGAGGAAGACAGTTAGAGAAACATTTTTTTACATCTTTTGTTCATATTTATATATATAAACTAACAAATATAGGAAGCACTTTTCATTATTAGAAAAAAATTCAAGTGTACGGGAAGCCCAATGGAAGTAGCTGAGCCTCTAGATTAAAACCTATTTTTGATGTTTTCTTTCTTTTTCATCTTTTGTTCTAATCAGTAAAGTTGAAATCTTATAAAAACTCGACAACGTTTTCCCGTTTAGCTCTGAATTGACGGTCGAGAGTTTTATCATTGGGCCATGAGAAATTTCTGTTTTCTTATATAATTTTATAGTTGGGCTGTGATAGGGCTGGGATTTAAGCTACTGATAGGTCTATTGCTTTTTTTTAATGAAATGTAAATAATTACGCTTTTACCCTCGGTAACATCAATTCATGATATTCATGACGTAATCTTTTATACGGAAGCATCCGAAATAACCGGAACTAGTGGCAAAATAACAAAAGAACTAGTGGCAAAATAACAAAAGAACTAGTGGCAAATTTTGCCACTAGTTCCGGTTATTTCTGGTTGCTTCCGTATAAAAGATTACGTCATGAATATCATGAATCCAAAACTGAGCCAATTTCAAACTTTTGTTATTCACAAAGAAAAAGTTAACAAAAATTACAACAATAGACTTTCAGACCAGGCTTTTTATACGGACTCTATTTTCTCTTTTGTAACAACAAAATTTATTTGGAAAACGATTTCTGAAATCTCTTAGGAATGCCAAGATCCAGGCAAAATGTAGTAGCCCAAAGATAGCTAGCTATTATCATGAGAATATTTATTGCAAAATTAACCTCCAAAAATAGCCTCTGTCAAATTTCTGAGCTTCATTATGTCAGTTTATAAGACCACATTTTTCATTTACAGATTTTGGTACCAGACACCTTATCCCAGGTCAAGGACAGTTTTGACGAGGCTGAAGTTTCAAATACAGAGGCTAATGTTTGTTCGACTCCTGAATTTTCCTCATACCCTATGATGAGTCAGAGAAATAGTCCATGGGAAGCTCCCGAGCATTCTGACGCTGAAAGTTCGATAGTTATAGAAGGCTGTTTCACACCAGCGTTCGCTGACAAGGCAACACAGACTGAAACAGTTTGTCAATGTAACATCACTTCTTACACTGGACAAATTGAACAAAAGCTGGACACACTTATCGAACTATTGACAAAAACGGACCACAGCTGAAGAAACGACTAAGACAGCATTATGTTATCTTGTGTTTATTTTTATTTATAGTTTATTTTGGCATAATCACTTCGTTTCCTTTTGCATTTTACATAGATCACTAGTTAACTATTTGATGACAAAATACTGAAATATTATAAAAAATATAAATATCTCTCAAAAAGATTTCAAATATTCTTTGAAATAGAACACTTTTTTTGGTCAAAAATTGGTCAAAATTTGGCAATTTTTCCCAAAAAATGGAAAATGACCCCCTACAATCAAGCACAGAAGAGTAAAGGCATCAACACTGGGATCTTTCAAGAGCAGTCTGAGCATCTCCAACGATTTTCATTAATTTCATCATCAATCTGGACACAACACTTGTGAAATTTTTTGATTTTACATCGTCTGTTTGCACATGATACTATCTCATCAAGATTAATAGGATATTTGCAAATACATATATCACTGGGTTCAATGTCATTATTTTCCAGACATTCCTCACACATGAATGATCCTACCGGCATGGAGTAAAACTTGACACATTCTAAATGAAACATCTCGATAACACAATCATTTCTGTTGGAACATATGACCATTTCACCTTCTTTTTCTAAAACAGATAAAATATTTTGACGTGTATGAATTTTCAGCGACGGTACCTGTACACTTTTTATAAGAACAAGTTAAAGTATTTTTTTTATATTTGATTTCATAAATTTGGCTCTTATTCTACCTAAAACTCCATATACCTCAAATACCAGGCTCATGGTTGTTCTTTAATTGTTCTTATAAAAAGTATAGTATAACCCATGGGTGTAAAAGTCTTTGTCGTTTACGTAAATAGAAAATGGGCTGTCGATTATGCATTAAATTTATCTTAGTGTTCCATCATAGATAAAAGAAGTAAGGAATTTTCAAACTCCTTACCGGATTTTCCACATAGACACCATTGATCTCTCTCTTCATTCGAACACCGTGGACATAACCAATCCTTTGGGGCACTGTCTTCATCTTTTAGACCAACACAACCATAGTGATACCACTTAATAGGACAGTTCTTTTCATTGCGACATTCGATGAAATTGCCACCCAAATAAGCATATTTTCGACAGTGACAAAACCTCTCATACAACTCTTTGAGGTCGGCAGCATTATCAGTGTCATCTTGGATGTCTACATTGTCTTGCTGCATGACACCTTCCGGAACATCTGTGTCAATAGTGACATACTTCTGGTTATTTACTTTCCACGAATTAACGCAGTTGACCTGTTAAAAGACATTAAAAGAAATTACTCAATACAATGGACTCATAATAAGTCTATGATCTAGAATGATGTAATTGCTAAGAATTCTATTACACAGTCCCTCTACAGGTATCTTTTTTGGACTGTCCATCAGAAGCAGTATGTTTAAACTGAAAATTATTTAAAAGTACCTTCTTCTTGTACATTTCTTTGAGACAGCGGAATGATTTCATGGTAAACAGAGGTTCTGCATAATACGTTCGTAATTTTTCGGTGAAGGGACGATAGGGAACCCCAATGTAATTGACGTTTTCGATCTTTTCTACGATGTTCGTGAATTTGTTTCCCTTGCAAAGTTGAAGTATTTCGATGAGTCCATACTCCTTTGAAAAAAAGAAGTCACCAGCCTTTATGATGTCAGTCATTGTCGATTCATCGTCATCTGTGTCGTCCGAAAGCTTAAATCTAGAAGGACAAAAATTCATTGATGAATTAATGAATAGCATGGAAGAATACAGCCCCCTCTTCTGGTTAACCTCTCCCCCTGAACCTTGAAATACTGATTCAGATTCCCAAAAATGTTCGTGCTCTTGGGAAATATGGTTTTGACTGTGTGAAATATCGCACTTAATGTGTGATGTTAATTGTAACAGATTGTAAAGTGATCATATTTTTAGAAAGTACAATCCTAACCAGGAAAATAAAAGCTTCATCATATTGCACACATGGTTCCCCCATCCTCGCAAAAACCCCATCAGTAAAAATAAATTCCAAATGCATCATCCTGTCAAAAACAAAGCCATAAAGGACATAGTTCGGAAGGAGTCACTACCCCCTAGTCTAGAGTAACCCCCTACCCTAGGTCCCCCCTTTCAAAATTTGATGCAACCCCTTTATAAAGGGGGTGCGAACTATGAAGGAATGAAGCGTAGACAAACAAAACGTTATACCTCTTCAAGTTTCTTTCTCCTGAACTCTTAGTATCACCACGTTGTAAGTGAACAGTAACAAATCTACTCAAGGTCATCTCTTCACGCCCAATTGTAACCTTTTTAACCTGAAAACCAATACAGAATATTTTCCCTATAGATTACATTGGAAGATTTGAAAAAAAACAACAACTTCTAACTTAATTGAAATTTGATGTTCCAATGGGTGGAAATATATCCACAGGAACGCAGGGTTGTGGTGATAACATATGCATTCATGAACAATTTTGAAGACAAGTACCTTTTCTTTTTGAACCTCTCTCATCTTGTTCGAGGTTTTCCGTTCACTCGAGTTGCTTCCCGTTGAATTGCTTTCTGTCTGAAAGTCGACTTCGTCTGTATCGATAACGATTTCATCATTGATATCATTGATCAGTTTGGTAATTAAGTCCTTTCCCTTCAATTTGTTCTTCAATCTCTTGAGCCGATCGTCAGGAGAACGTACCTAAAAGGAAGATAATCATTACACCATCAAGTTTCATGCTTTAGTGGATTAGTAAAGTATCACAAAATTGTTAGATACCTAAAAAAAGAAAAAAGATACCTAGGTATGGACCAGAAAAATAATAACAGAATCAATTGGTTCAATAGAATTCATTTTTAAAAGTCACTATTCAAGTCACGAAAAATAGTCTGTTTTGTCAAGAAATGAAACCTTCATAGTTTCTAGAGGGTCCCCCCTAAATAGGAAGACCCCCCCTAAACAAAAAAAAAAAAATTAAGACCCCCTAATAAATTTCTTGCTACAAATGTTTTTAATAAACAATTTCAATGTTGTTTTTTTGCAGCCAATGCTATTTGGACACATAAATTGCAACATTTCTTTTGTAATAAACAGCACCACAGGCAAAAAAAAATTAAAATTAGATGAAATTATGGTAGAAAATTAGCTCCACAGGCAAAACTTTTACAAAAACTTGAAACCCCCTTAGAATACCCCCCTAAAGGCTGACCTCCCCCCTAAAAAATCAGCAGAAGAAACTCCCCCTTAAAAGACTTTTCCAAAATCCCAAGACACCCCTAAATCTATGGAGGTAGAAACTATGCACTTACTTTAAATAATTCATCATCTTTAAGAAGCTCTGACATGCCAAGTGATTCAAATTCTTGCTTAATCTTTTCGTCTTTCGATTCAAAAATATTCAATAAGTCGCGTAAGGACCAACTGTGGGAATAAAGTTTTGGATTTGACGTGATATTTGGATTCCTTGGATGATCCCAATTAGATTTCTGAGGGGTGTTTCGTTTGTCAGTTAACGCTCCAACATTTGCTATTTGGTGTTGAGTGATCATCTTTCTTGAACGGTAGACATATTCAAGGGGTGAAAATTCGTCATCGTTTCCAGACAAAAATCTGATTCCACTAAAGTGGCTCTCCAGGGGATACTCTGAAAATTTCCACGGAAGAAAGGGCTTCTCCGGGAAGTAGATTTTGAAAACCAATGCAAGATGCATCATCGATGAGCACAAAATCATTGTATCTCTATAGAGTTCCAATGTAACAAAAGATCTTTTGACACTTAAGGAGGATTTTTCAACCCATCTTTTCCACAATTTGAAAACTCTAGCAACATAATACGACATTCCAATTCTTTCCACTGGAGTAAGGTTTGGTAGCCACCATGCTTCAAATCCTTCTTTGATGACCATCAGAAAGTAAGCAGTTCCTGCTGACCAATCAAGCTCAGCCATACCATTAATGCACTTGGCTTTGATGAGACGCTCAGCTGAAGTTTCATCTGTTTTATTGTGAATATCAACATCACATTTTAGCAACCCGTAGTCAGGGCCAAGGTCGTAGACAGACTGAACATGCTGGAACAGTAACAGATAGTTACCCATGCGTAACGGCTTGCATGCCAGTAAACTGATTTTTGCATTCTTTCTAAGCCAATGACTTTGATCTTGGGTTACACACCTAAGTAACAAAACAAAACCCAAGTCCGAATATCATCTTTCTGATTTATCAAAAATTCAAAAAAGAAGCAAGATATTACTTAGACAAATATCTCTATAGTCTTTATTGTCAACTAAAACTGTAAAATGTTCAACCTTATAATGTTCAAAAATTCAATTCTAATTCATTATAAAGTCATTATAAGTCATGAAGAATATATAACACTGTGTATTGAAAATTATCTTACCTAGGTAAACCACCAAGTAAAGGAGCAACAGTGCAAAAGATATCGGTTGCACATCTCAAACCCAAATAGTGTGTTACTTTTGTTGCAGCGTCTGGAGAATAAGGGGTTCCAGGAGTCGATTTCATGTGCTGAGTACTGATATCTGACAGTTCCAATTCATTTGCTGGAATGAAGTAGTGAAATGCTTCAAATATGGTGTGTTTATTGATTTCCCAGCCAGAATTTCTTTCCTCAGATGAAATAACATCAACAACAGATTCAAGAGCAGCGGTATCATACTTGGGGTGTTTACTTTTGGGGGAATAGCTCGCCATACTAAGCATGTGGTTGCGATACCTGGCGTCACCATCTGCTACGAACTGCAACACAGGAATATGATAGTAGTTTAGCATTTTCATTAAGTTGTAGGTTAGGAGCTTGTGGTCCTGGTTCTGCAGGTATCTAAAATAGAATGCAGTAGAAATTAAGATTCTGATCATTTCTGTTTTTCTTTTTCAAATGAAAACATGTTCCAAGTATTAGGGAGGACTTTCAGAGTATATACCTTGAATAATACTAATAGACCTCGATATAAAAATGCATCTAGGCAGAGTTTTACCTACATTTTTACTCTTTAAAGCTCGTTTTTTGTCTCATTGCACATCAAAAGAAACATGGAAACATTTTTTCAATAATTTTTCTTGATCAATTTCCCTAGCTTATTTAGTCAACACTCAAAATAAAAAAAATAAAAGTGGACCTGTTATTTGTGCTGATGGCTAATATTTCTCTCAATGGTGTTGAACGGGTTGTGCTGCCAATTGCTAATGAGTAAACATATGTTGATCTTGGCCTTTTGAGAGCATTTGTTTCTGCGAATGCACTTTCAGCGCTTTGACGTAAGTTGGTTTCGTCAACCAAAGGGAATGATTCGATCGGCTCTACACAAATTGTACCTCCAAGATCTCGATCCAAAGCTTTCTCCCAATCAGTGTATGTAACAAATTGCGCAAATGCAATGAAGTATACTTTGCAGTGAACCTCAATTTTCTCAACTCCGCAAATTGGCTGGTTAGATTTGCTATCAACCTGAAAATACAGATGATAAGAATCTTGCATTATCTTAAAGATGTAATAATTAGTAGAAGGCAGCACTCGACTAGTTTCTATTTCATCAAGTAGGTAAATAATAAATCCTATACAGCTTGTTGAGGAATGGCTTGATTCATCTAAAAATCTGAAGGCTTCCAAATAGATTTATCTTACTCAATGTCATGTGAACGATTCTATTTACCTTCTACTTCATATAAACATTGAATGTTAAAAAAGCAAAAATTGTCTGAATCTAGCTGTGAACAGTCTATACCTGAATATCAAGACCATCAAAATGATTTTCAATGTTGAAGTCTTTGGATATATTTCGAATAATGACAAATCGTGGCATAGCAGAAAAGCCATAGAGTCTCCCATCTTTAGGATTGAACTGCACTATAATTTTGGATGCAGTTTCATCCATCATTATAGTGCGAGGTTCACAGTTTTTTAGATCAAATAGACTACTAGAGTTGCCCCAAGGTATGTTGCTTGTGGACAGTTCATCGACTTTTGGAGTATCTGGAACATCGTTTACTTCTAAACATTCTATTGCAACTTGACGAACATTGTTCCATTGCAAATTGTAGATATTTGATTTCACTTTTGGCATCCACGAATCGACTGTAGAGGGCCAAGGACCATTTAAATTTTCCGATATTTTGTTGAATTTCTTGGTGGATATATTGTTGAAAATGTCAATCCAAAAATCTCTTTCTATAATTGAATATTGGTTTGCTTTCCTTGAAGCATTGGACACCATGCTCTGAATCAAGGCTTTAAGCAGTGGTGTCAAAGATTTGTAATTATTCAACACAGTCACCATAAAGTCATCGTGAAAAATTTTAGAATATGTCCCAAATTCTGTTTTGTGCTGGTCTTCTAATATCTTGATATATTTTTTGAGCTCTTCTACCTTATGTTCATTGTCAAGGGCATTTTGTTTCAAAATCAAGTTGCTTCCTTTCAAATTCTCAATCTCTTTGGACAATTCATTTATCCTTGTGTTTGCTTCCTTCAGTTCATCATTAAGCTTTGTAATTTGTTGACGTTGAGATTTGTTGAAATCTTCTGAAGTATTTGGTTCTGGATTAACTTTGAAAAAGTTGGTTATTTTCTTGTTTTTGTTTGGATTGTCTGCAAGATAACTCTCTAATTTTCTTTTATTGCTTGGTCGACCAGTTACAGGTTCCTTGAATTCTGATCCCTAGAGAGTGGAAAAAATAGAAAAGAATTCATAGTCAGCAAAACAAAATATCGTCGCATGAAGGGAAAAAAAGACTTAACTCCATTTTTTTTATCTTGAGATATTGACCAAAAACTGCCCAGTAGATAAAAGACCTATCTCCACTTTTTTTCGGAGTTACACCTTTTTTCATTTTCAATAAATTTTCTAATTTCAGAATGTGGATTCAGATGAGCAAGCAAATAAGTTTATAAATTTACAAAAACCCCCTCCCTAATAAAAAGTGAGGATAACATACAGAGAAAAAGTTGACAGAAAGCGTGTCTTTAAAAAAGAAAATTCTATCGTTTACGCAACTTTTAAAGCTTTATAAAAGCCCTTCTTGAAAGACATTTACCTCACTATAAACAATGCATAAATTTAACCCCAGCAATGAAAAAATAAATCATAATTTTGATAAACTGAAACCTGAAAACAGCAGAAAACAAAAAAAGTTAGCTAGCTAGCTCTAAAATACAAAAGTTGAAAACTTTTTTAAATCATACATTTTCAGATGTTATAATAAAATACTTACAGTCTTTGAGGATGATGGTTCAGCCATTAACGAAATTGAATTTGTCACATTATTCATTCACTAACCAATTAAAACTTTGTCAAAATATCATTTTTTATCATTGGAGAGTGAGATTTTCTTCTAAAAAAAGTTTTATAAAGGGACATATTTTTGTTTTGAAATTTGCGGGAAGACGCGCGTGCGCAGTTACTTTTTTAGATGGTTAGCGCAGCGAGCGCTATCGCATTATGTCGCGGATATAGTGCACCGGA
>JAUJPO010082572.1:0-10452 GCA_032270745.1 Tiaropsis multicirrata | reverse complement strand
TTTTTTGCCGTCTTATGGAAGAAGAAGAAGAACGGAATTTTACCTATTTGAATGTTCAGCTTTGGCTGACCAATAAATGAAATGAAAATTGTAAATAAATTTAAGACCAGATTTTTAAAGGAAAAAAGGTGAGGGAAATATTACCGGGTGAAGTGAAATGTTTCCCATATTAATGGTAGATCTTTTTGTACCATATATTGTCAACAAGGGCTAATTTTCATTTCTCCAAACTACATTTCACTTCCTCTATAAAAAGGTCTTTAATTAAATATTTCCCTACTTATAGGGGAATATTTGTTAAAACGGTTTTTTTCAGAGTGTTGGTTCGACCAAAGAAACTTGACAAGTTGTGAGTAAAATTGAAAGTAAAAACCTACGGGTTCTCTGAAAAGAGTTTTCTTTGCTGAATAAATGATACTGGAAGTGCTGCTGATTTTGCCTGTCTACATTCGCAAGTTTTTGTTTTTTTTACCGATTCCGGAATCTGACAAAAGCAATGACTGAGATTGACGAAGTTATTCAGAGGCCTTAGTTAGGCCTAAAAAGCTAACTGGCAAGACGCCGTGGGCACTGAATCGAGTACGGAAAGCTACGGAAAAGGTCGTGGAAAAGCTCTACCACGAGTTTACCACCAAAAAGGTGCGAAGAACAAAAATGACGGGAAAAGCTGTGTCATTACACGTTGTCAGCATGTATTCGAAGGGCGTGTCAAGAGTGCTGAAGATTGACAGCGTTGAACAGCTTCGCAAAGACATCGACAGCGACCCGATCATCCATGGCGGACTTCGGAGCCTTGTTAGTGTTTGATTAATCACAGCGCATATACAGCGAACCACGCCGAAGGATTTGTGCAACGCCAAGAGGTTACAATAAATGAGTCTGAGCGTCTGAGCGAGATCTACTATAGTCCGAATAACATGTGGAAAGGTCGCAAAGCTGTCAAGCTGTTTCGCAAAGCATCGGGGAAATCGTGAACATTTCATATGTTCAGAAATACTTAAATGGCAACTTGCCAGCTGATGTCTTATCTACTCTAGAAATTGAAGAAATCAAGCAATTGAGATCACGCATTAGCCACCAGGAGGAAAGCCAACAATCTTCTAAAACTTTCAACTGTCAACACCCTTATATTTGGTCTCAACTCCTTTTCAAAACTCTCCTCTAAGCAATGGAATGACTTATTACTCACTAATCGTCCTGACATTAACCTTTATGAGCTTGATAATGATGATCTAAAGTCATTGGCTAAAAAATAATATTTAGGCAAATACCAACCTGAAGTCGAGTAATAGACTTGCAAATGCTAGTCTATACGGTAAAGTGGGCGTGCGCCCGAAATCTAATAATATAAGCAGATGGGACTCGAAATATTTAACAATAAGACAAAGAACAATTAGAGCCCTAGGTCGATTTGCAGCTAATTGGATCTGTAGATCGATTCATGGATTGAATCTTTAGATTATCATTGTATGTTTATGAAAGATTACTATAGATTATTTTTGCTGAACAATCCATGAATTTGTAGAAATTCTAAAAAGTCTAAAGATTCTCAATGTTATTGGACTGTCGATATAAGGTACCAATGTTTACAACAGTCATCGAAAGTCTAAGCCAGTCATGGTGCAAAAAAATGCAAAATAAAGTTCAGTGTGTAATTAAAGAAGTAAAGTGTGAAAAGAGCAATTTAATGATGAATTGTAGACTTTCGCTTTTATGCAAAATGATATCTTCTTTTCTTTTGATGCAGTACAAATTGGATTTAAAACAACACGATAAAGTGGAGTTCAAATGTGATGATCCTAGTACTTGCCAATAGAACATTACAAGAACTTTTGGATTATGTGAATCAAATTAAAGCAGTGCTCACACCAACAGAAGAAAACCCATTTAGTAACGATCGGTATTATCTTTATTCATCGGATTCAAAATCGGATAATGAAGAGCAGACAGCACTGCAAAAAGCTAGTGAATACAATAAAAGGAAAATAATGAAGCTGTTATCTTCACCTGCTGTTTGGCAAAAAGTCGCTAAACAGGTTGATCATTTTTCGAACAGTGATCTGCTGCTTGGGAAATCCATCCAAACTTTGTTGTCCTTACACGAACAAATACGGACTTCACAAGAAAGATTTCGACAATTACATGGCCTATTTAACGTTAAAATTAACATTTAATGCATATCACAAATTACGAAGATTCGCTACGGTCAGAGCCCTTAAGGGCCTTAAGTGTGAAATTGTGAAAAGAGCTACGTAAAGGTAAATCTAATATTTCATCAGACCTTGATTTTATTGAAAAAATCATTTATTGTATTCTATTATATTTAGAACATGATTTTAAAGATTAAACTAGATATTACTATTTGATCGTCAATTTTCATATGTTCTAAATGTGAGCGATACATATGCTTTATACAAGTATGTATGGCACTACAGCGTCTCGATGATAAGTATAGTTTTACTTCATTAGAATGATGAGAAAATGAAATAACCGTTGCTCTTCGTCGCTTCATTTTTCATAGTTCGTATATGAAGGACAATCCAGTCCCTTCTAAATGTTTCTTTTCCCATTCTTCGAATCTTCGGATGGTTTCTTCACTAAAATTCTCTTTCCAACGTCCTGTTTTTCCTTTGTGGATGAAAGTCCCTGTCTCTTCTGTATTGTTCTGTGATTTCTTGATCATCTACAGAATTTAGATAATACTTCAAGTTTAAATTGGAAGCACTCTTATAACCCTAAACTTCAGTTTAATACAATATTTGCTTTTTCTTTCCTAATAGGCTATGAAAGTTGTTTTAAAGTCAGAACATTTTTCGGACGTTAAAAGAAGGTTGAAAAAGCGTCACAAATCTGCTGAGTTATTTTACATATGGACTTCTAAAAAGTTAAAGAGTTTGTATGATGGTCAAAGTATGTCGAATTCGAAATATACTTCCGGCCAACATTTCAACCAACATCCACTTACCAACATTATTTGAGATTTTTTCCTTTGTTTCCAACGTTGGAACCCACTGTAAAGCGGCCAATATGTTAGACAACTTGTTGGTCAGTAAATGTTGGTCAAAATGTTGGCCAACATTGTGGCTGATTTGCATCCTACTTTAAATCTTAAAAATAGAAGAGATTTGAAGATCAAACATCTCTTACATCAATTATTTCCTCGTTATTACTCATCGGGTTCGTCTTCATGTTGTCAATATTCGTGAAATCAACTATCTTTTCCACGTTCTCTTCTGAAATATCTTTACCAACAAAGTCAGCAACTTTTTTAATAACCGATGCCAAATCTTTCTTCATCTCCTCATAAAATACTACCAAGATATTATCCTGGTGTCGACGGTTCCAATAACTTAAAACGTTGGTGAAATGTGGTCCATAATATGGTCCAATGTCTCTAATGTACAGCTCAGCGAGCAGTTCCAACCCTCCAGTGTATTTGTCGGTTAATTTGAAATGATTCCAGAATGAAAGACAAACGTCTCGAGGATTTCGGAGAACAGAGATAATCTGAAAAAAATTGTATTTGAAATCAATCGTCTTTTATCGGAATTTTCTTGGTATGTGACATATTGAATTATAAGCTACACCTTTTGATAAACGTTTGGTAAAAGAAAACGTATGAGAGAGATGTAAATCAAAAAGTGCAATTTAGATTACAAACAGTATATCTGTGACAGGGGGCAGGGAGCAATACCTCCCCTGTGAGGAAATTTTCGAGTTGCTGTTGAATTCTTTTCATTCCATGTGAATAATAAAAATAGACAGATTCGATGAGTCGTCGTTATGAGTTAGAACTTCAGTTCCAAAAGGTTTACCGCACCTTTCCTTGCTTTCCTTCTCGAAGAGATTTAGGCAACATGTCATAAGATAAATGTGTTTTGATCGATCGTGGAGATTCAACTGTGGCCACCAAATCGACATGATCTCCTGGAGGAAAGCCTTCAGGTGCCACTGCTTGATTACTGAAAAAAAAATAGTAAGGGTTACCTTGGCGTGCTCTTTATTTAGAAACTCTTTTTTGTCATCTTTGATAGTATTACAGTTTTTTCATAGAATTTTTTCTTTTTGAACCTATTTTACTTCTTCGACCCAGTACACATTTCGTAAACTTTTTTCAAGAAAGCAATCAAAAACAATTAAAATCAAAGAAAATTAAAAATAGTTGAAAATCTAACATACTTCGTGCACATTTTCGGGAGAGATTTATCCCCTCCGTTTTGAGTTAAATTCCCAGGGTGGCTTTCAATCTCGAAACTACTGTTACTTTCGAACAGAAATCGGGGTTTCAAAATCGGACCCTTACAGTGCATTTTACGACCAATTTTCCCCAGTTTAAGCAAAGATTTTTCAAGCTTTCTCAATTTTCCTACCGTTACAGTGCACCTTGGCTTACCTAGGTTTTTTCAGAACCCGGGTTTACAGTAAGTTAAAGTTAAAGAGATTATAAACACCCACTGATGTACAATAACAGTACTCACTCAATGTACGGTACCCTGACATCTAGTCTTGTTTTGTTGGCTTTCTCAAAATCAGCGTCATTACGAATGCACCACAAGACCTCTTGCATCCAACGTGTACCTACAAAACAGATTGATTAACATAAAAAAGGATAGGGGATGTGCCGCTGGTCATGGTACCATTTTTTTGGCGTTCGTGAATTCTTTGTCGCAAGAACACAAAAACGGAAAATCGGTCCTATATTTGCAGCGTCTCTTTTTAGAAAACTTGAAAGAAAGCATGGAAAATTTAAGAAAATATTTAGAACTTTGATTAATTTTTTCACGATATTGGGCAAGAAATTACCTCCTATTAGCACATCCCGATCCCCGTCGGACCATGAGTTCAGTACTGGGGATCACTCTACCTGACTTTGGTGCTGTGCATATCCACACATCATCATGGCGAGATTGAAAGTTCTGTATGTCTTCATGTATCTGCATGTACCGTTTACGAAGCACTTGATTGTATGGTTTGATCAAGCGCAACTCGTCCTCTCCTACTGAAACCATATGTTTAACCCATTCTTTCACTTTCTCATCGTTTATTGGAACTGCTGTAGCTTCTACCATCTTTGTTATTTTTATTATTGTTATTTTTATTAACGAATATTTTTATTCAGGATAATAACATCAGTTCTAAAAATGTACAATATTTACATATATACAATAAAACTGTTTTCCGTTGCAATCCTGATAAGATCTTATTTCCCCGCAGGGGCTTTTGTTGCTTTACGTAGCGGACTTGCTCGCCAGAAAAATATTCTTGATTATTCATGTTTTGTTTCTTGAACTTTGAACTTTACCGTTGAGCGGGCCGTCGCAGTTGGAAATGTTCGCGCGAATTTTCGCAGATTCGTAGCATCAATGGACAGTCTCACGAAAATTTAATTACGTAATGTTTTAAGTATGTGTGCCTACGGGTGCCTACGGCTCAAAGACATTCAGAACACAAGATGGTTGATGGACAATGTGGGCTATGCTTATATTTTGTTTCTGTATTTATTGCTGGTTTCCAAAGTTAAAATGGAGGGTAGTGTTTTAAAATAATATATGTCTGTGTACTGTCCTTATGCACTACAGTGAGAATGATGATTTGCTTTGTTTTGATTATTGGTATTTTAGGCTGGCTGGTGAGAAGGAAGAAGTGTGAAACTTTGATTGGATTGTGATGCTTCAAGATCTTCAAAAGGTTGTAACACAGGTATGTTTTAGCAATTTGATGTCTACTGTTTTATTTTTAAAATTAGTAAAAAAGTAAAGCATAGACAAAAAATATTGAAAAAAGAAATTGAGATAATAAATTTTAAAGGTCCCCCATGAGCTCATAGATCTGTATCACTTTTTAACACTATTAAAGTAATTTATATGACTAATGATTGATGATGAAATTGAGGCAAAACAATATTTCAAATAGGCGGGGCCACCCTTTCTCTAATATTGATGTTTGTTACCTATTATGGACAGGTGGGTGTTTCCAACCCAAAAAGTGAAAAATATTTTAGTATTTTGCTAAATTTTCATTTCATAATAATGTTGGTATAAAGGAACAATCACCCAAGTATAAATGAAGTGTGAAGCTACAAAGTAATTAATCATGAAAATGGCTGAACCACACCCTAAAATCTGCCACACACTTTTAGAATTTCTTTTAGTATAAAGTTCACGATATGATTCTAATATATCAACACAATTGACTGTAGTTTTTTAAACCTCTGTATAATTTTTCAGCACATTCTCACATGTCCATAAATGCCACGTCCCTTATATAAAGATTTTCAGGATTCCAAATGGAATTATATCCGCCATAGCATTCAATTTCATTTGCCACATCCTCATTCAATGGTAGAGAAATTGTAACTAAAGTCCTTACAGATTTAGTCTTATTCATAATTGTTCTCAATCATACAAGCTAAAATGATAATGAGATAATAAATTTTGTAATGATTTTCTCACTTTAGCCTGTATGTATAAAAGAGGCTTTCTTTGCACAATGTTTTATAATTGAACAAAGTTCCATTCCACGTTTAGTCTTTTGAGAGAAGAAAAACCTATTTGGCTGTAAGCTGTTCAAGAGATGCCAGTTTTGACGTTTGACCTTCATTGTAGGTCGTTTGATTGAACAACTACTGTAGGTGATTAAAGGTGCAATCATAAGTTCGTTTATTGATTGTGCTGCATTAGAAATGAGAAAATGTCTAACTTTGTAGAGTTGTAGAGCAGACGTTCTCGGCTAGAAGCTTATTTGTACGATTGATCGAAATTCTGTGAAAGGGTTAGGTGACTGTCAATTTGGTTGCCAAGATAGCAATACTGAGTTACCAAATTTACGACGGTATGGTATACAATGGTTACTTTATTACCATATCTTGTCATACGTTGGGCAGTACCTAGTGGCAATACTTTATTTTTTCCTTTTTTTGAAATTTAATAATAGTTCATTATCCTCACAGTATTTAGTAATGGAAGATAGGTCATTATTTAGAGCAGTCTCGATTTCTTGAGTAGATTTACAGGAGGGAACCAAGGATTGATCCCTGCAGAACACCTTAATGGATAGCCTCTTTCGAAGATAGATGACTGTTTATGCCAACTATTTGGGTTCGGTTAAACAGGTAGTGAGTGACCCATGCTATCTCTGGACCTAACTGATACACCATGTAACAAAAGTTATTCGATGATGAGACTGTGACCCATACTATCAAAAGCCTACAAGAAGACCATCTTCAAAGCCTTTTCTAACAGAGTCACACAAGGGGGTTAGCGGCCAGTTTATTCGATCGCCTTTTGAGAAAACCGAATTTACAATCAGAAAGTAGTTCGTTATTTTCCAAGAATGAACATTTAGTTGGTCATATACTGTTCTTACGAGTATTTTAGACAGTGTTGGTAAAATAGATATGGGTCTATAGTTCTCGACAACGTCTTCATTTCCAGATTTATAGATAGGGTTATTGTTTGTTTGTTTGTTGTCTCGTATATAGTTGTCTTTCGGACTTACACTCGACACAATTTTGATATACTTGATATCGGACAAAAAAAGTGATGAAATCTTTAGAAAGTGAATAAAAGTTTTTCTAACTAATATGTTCGTCTGACTAAATATTTGGACCAAAACAGAACTTTCTTTCATATCTTAGATTTGGCTTTTGTACAGATTTTCCAGAAAAAGAGTTACCAAATTCTGGTTCTTCTTCTATTGCTAGGTGACAATTTATTTGACAACCTTGTAGTAGTCCAGACAAATTACACAAAAACCTTTTTGGACGATATTTTTGTAAGCTAAAATTTGCGCAAGTGTACAGTCCATTATTAGCACCCCACTACAGCCGCCTCCCTAATGAAAATTGTATCTTATACAACTGTCGTGTTCAATATTGTATAATGAAATTATGGAAATGGACAAATCATTATTCCGACAAAAGTGACAAAATTTTGTGGGTGACTTAAAATGTTTTCTTTGGCTAAATGATTTGTATGGTGTTGATTTGCACACCTTTTCCCAAATATCATTGATTTATAAAAGGTACTCGAGTAAAATTTTGACCATAGGGGCAACTTTAGAAGATCTAAATTTTAAAATAAAAATTATCCAAAAGTATTAACAGAAATTTAACAAAAATGAAAATTGCGAATTTCTGCTGACGTCATCAATATTTAGGAAAAATTTAATACAAAAGTTAGATCTTCTAAAGTTGCTCCTATGGTGAAAATTTGGTGAAGAATGATTACTTCAAAAGATATAAAGATCTAAAGTTTTGTGACGTCACTAATTATGACGTCATAACAGGTTTTTCGCTAATTACTCAACATAGACATGATATTTAATTACGTCACAGCTGAAATCATAAGGTATAAAGCAACTTTTAAGCCTTGACCGGATATCTGAAAAGGAGCGCTATTCATTGCTAAAACTTAAGGTAAATTGAGACATCTCAAGACATGCCTTAACTGACTCGAGTACCACTTACAATGAATTCTTGCAAAATTTTCTTGCGCAAAAATGACTTATTTTTCTTAAAATTTATATTTTACTACCCTTGCTGTGCATTTTGGAAACAATTAAACTGCATTTACAAATACTATGCGATCTATGGGTCACTCGTACCACGTAGGTTGGACCCGCAACGAAATAGTTTGTTCTAATCTAACAATTAATTTTTATACTTATAGCCAAAAAAGAATTTCTATCATGAAACCACAGGAAGATTTCCTCTCGGATTTCCTTACAGGGGAGGGCGTACGGGAGTTCGGAATACTGATTAACCAATCTATTTACCTGAAGAATACCGATATACCGATCATATTTTCAATCAAATACCGATACCGATCAATATTTTTAATGACAACGATAAAACTCAGCCGTAACCATACCTCACAAAAAAGGACTAAAGTGCAACAGTGAATTTAGATTCGAAAAAAAAACAGACACCCCTGTTCGTGTTCCAGTGCCCAGGTGATAAATAAAGTTTACCCGGAAAGGGTAAGATTTTGAAATTCACTGGGTGGAAATTTTAGCCTTATAATTCACCGGGATAATAGAGTATTTTGCGCAATGTTCTAAGTTAAATTTCAACTTAAATACCGTAACACCATCTGAAGTAGTGACAAAGTACCAACACAGGCATTTTTTTCGAACACTTTCTAAGTTTCTTTTAACCATTTTTTTACCTAGTTTGTTTGAAATAAATATTACACTGAAACAAAGGAAATAAGGACATTGATACTTAAGCTAAAGAACGACCTTTCCTGCTGTACACAGGATAATCATCAGCAGTGAAAAGAATTGTGGTTATAAGTTAATTTCATATAGTGACTATGGAGGTGCCACCATGGTTGGAGCCGACGGGAAGAGATTTTGAAAAATGGGCCTTCTTAGATTGACTAAAACAAGCTTATTCTGGCTGTATCCCGAAATACCGAAATACCGATGTTTTGTCAAGAAATATCGAAATACCGACCAAAATAAGTGTCAATTATCGATACCGATTCTTGGTTGGAATACCGAGTACCGATCGATTGTACCCCTTAATCCCGAAATACTGATCGAAAAAGGCCTTATACCGATGTACGGATAATCCGTACGCCCCCCACCTTACAACTATAGTTTAAACTGATTTGTATAAAACTGTTTAGACTTGACTGTCAAAATTCTTTGTACGGCTCAGACGTAGTGTAGTGGCAAGCTTAGTCCAAATTTTCTAAAGATTAAAAGTGATTCATCCCTTTTGAGATCTGTCTTTCTGTTTTTACTATATTTCATATATATTTTAAGATGTTTCTGACGATGTAAATCACTTGAGTGTTGAGTATCGTTCATCTCTTTAGACTATCCACCATAATATAACAACCTTTCTGGGCCTTGCCCACAAACTATCTTAATATTTTACAATTTTATATCTCTCCGTTTCAGGATAAAACACGTTTTTGTACAAACAAAGCTTATGGCTACTCATTCTTTGTTATCTTGTACACATAGCACCAAAAACACTTTTATAAATATTTTTCTTTTTCAAAAACAATCAAAAACAAATATCACTTACGCTACACATAAATCACTTAGGGGTTTCCTTTCAGTTTGTTATGATTTTAATTTTATTGAAAAAATCTCAAACTATCTCTTTCCGAGTTTTCCCGTGAGGAGTCAAACAAAAGAAATAATTGTCTCTTTTCTAGACTTGCTCGCCAGAAAAATATATATGTTTCGTTTCATGTTTCTTGAACTTTGGACTTTACCGTGATGATGATCGAGCGGGCTGCCGCGGTTGAAAATTCTCGCAGATTCGCAGCACCAATGGACAGTCTCGCGAAGATTTGATAAAGGGAAATTTGATAACGTTATGTTTTAAGTATGTGTACCCACGGTTTGGCTAAGAGTAGAATGGTAGACAAAAATAATGTGGTCTGGTTGCTGTATTTATTGAGGTTTTTCAAAGTCAAAATGGAGGGTAGTGTT
>JAUJPO010082561.1:0-10452 GCA_032270745.1 Tiaropsis multicirrata | reverse complement strand
CTTAGAGAGACTAGGGTGTTTTTACCAACCCTTAGAGAGACTCTAGAAGGGTGAAAAACCGACCCTTAAGGCACGCAAATACCCGACACCCATTTTAGCCTAAGTACCCCCCCCCCCGGCGATACACCCATTGGATTTTCCACCTCATTTTTATCCCCAAATATTTACCCCTGGATCACCTGAGACAGGCTAATGTATTTTCAATCTATCTATTATCTATCTAGAAACAAGTATAACCTCGACCCTCGAGGGCTCACCTCCCCACATTAAAACTACTGCAGTAATAAGGGTAATAAGAATTCACCCAAAGCTACACTCCTCAAATTTTGAACCAGAAACAATCGAAACCTTTCAACAGCCTTACGGGCTTACGGGAAGACATAACTACCAGTAGGCGAGGCCCAGTGGTCTAAGGCGCTGCTTTTTCGGCCAAACGAGTGCTTTTTCGGCCAAACGAGGCTCTCGAGAGGCAGGTCGAGTTCGAATCTCATCCAGGTCAAAACTTTTTCTCATATTTTGATATTTTATCATTTCGAGCGTGCTGAAAACGCTGAAAGCGGTCCCAGCTCCCAAAAATGTCGTGGAAAGGCTCCAGAATTAGCCAAAACAAGACAGTGCCCCCAATTCTGCTATACAAAAGTGCTGTCAGCAGCCCCTGCCGCCCCTGGCTAGCTGCTGAGGCTACAGACATGCTGGAAGGCTGTAATTTGACATGGACCTTCCCATAAGATGGTATTACATGGAACAAATGTCAAAAATAATACAACTCAACCCCCTTCCCGGAATTTTTGCGGAAAAACGGTCCCACCTGAGGGTCCCACTTTTCAAGATTTTAGAGTCCCCCACTTGAGGGTCCCACCTTTTAGGGTCCCACCGGTGGAAAAAATCCGGAAAACCAGAATTATGGGAAAGGTGTATTACCGGATGAAGGCCCTCCGCTAGCAGTTTGCGTGATGACGTGTTGAAGAGCCTTCCCACTTAAGGGTCCCCCACCTTAGGGTCCCACCCACCGGTGGAAAAAATCTGGAATGGTTCAGATCGAGCCCCCGGGTGTTGGTGCCAGACTGACACATAGGAATGCATGAAAAGATATTATCATTAATTTGTTTCATTTCTCTCTTCTTGTGCTTGCGAGATAGTTTCTTTTTAAATGAACTTAGTTTCTCCTGAAGTGAGATAGTATCCGTTTAAACGACATAGTTTCAGTTTAAAGAAGATAGTATTTATTGGCGCTTCCGCGCGCCATATAGCAGCGCTGTTTGTTTACACACGTCAAAGATTACGTCAAAAAATGTAAATGCTCTGCTGAAAGCTGGTCGCTTTTGCATACTTTCCAACAAAGATCGGAAACTTTGTTATTTTGAGAAAGTCCTGTTTTGAATTAATGATACCCTTTTTTCGAAAAATTCAAAATATAACTACTCAAAAAACTGTAAAACACTTCTGATATCTAAATTTTTTTATGCTTAAGCTGCTTACGACTGTTAAATTTAGAAATTCTTTCACAAACATTAATCAATGCTCAGTTGGTACCTATACAACCTGCTGAACCGAACTGATAAGTGGCATGGACTCTAATTAACTCCCTTATTCCGAAGTTGGTATTTCGTCTGGGAGGTGGCTAAGCGATTTGTGTTTAGAGTTTGTTTGTAACGTTTCACGTTGACTTGTCAACTGGATATTGTATATTGATATTGATTGGCAAAAATGAATCCTCCTTGTGCACGTTGCCAAAAGACTGTATATCCTACAGAGAAATTGAACTGTTTGGATAAAATATGGCACAAGGGCTGTTTCAAATGCGATTCATGTGGTATGACTTTGAACATGAAAAACTACAAAGGTTACAAAAAGCTTCCATATTGCAGTGCTCACTACCCTACAACTAAGTTTACTGCTGTTGCTGATACTCCAGAAAGTCTACGCTTGAAGAAAAATACGGCAAACCAAAGTGGAGTGATATATCACAAAGAATTTGTTAAAGAAAAAGGGAAGGTTATGTCTGTTACTGATGACCCTGAAACAATGAGAACAAAGAAAACACAGCAACAAGCCAGTGGTGTGCAATACCAGAAAGAGTTTATTAATCAAAAAGGAAAGGTTATGTCTGTTACTGATGACCCAGAAACAATGAGAACGAGGAAAACCCAACAACAAGCAAGTGATCTTTCGTATAAAGGAACTGCACCACCAGGATCTCAAGAAATGGATGGTAATTGAATATTTT
This sequence comes from Tiaropsis multicirrata, assembly GCA_032270745.1. Lineage (NCBI taxonomy): Eukaryota > Metazoa > Cnidaria > Hydrozoa > Leptothecata > Tiaropsidae > Tiaropsis > Tiaropsis multicirrata. The sequence goes on along the minus strand of JAUJPO010082561.1, from coordinate 8,225 downwards.
TATTTCAAATAAGACCTTTTGGTGTGGCGTAAATTTTAACCCACCTGAAATCAAAACTAAGGATTGATTGGATAAAACAAATGATGTCCAGACAATATCAATTGAACATAAAATTGCAATTGAGAAATTGAAAATAATCAAACACAATCGAAATATTGGTGTTTGATTGCCGAACACAATTGAACACCAATCAAAATTTACCAAAAATCCAAAACAAAATTGATTTCCATTATTTTGATTGAATTTTAGTTTAATTGTGTTCAGTTGCATTTAATTTTCTTTAAAATTTGTTTTAATCAATTGTTCAGCGATTACATGATGATGTTTTGGTATAATAAACCAGACTGTCTATCAAACTTATCGAACTTAATCAAAAAGTTTGATATCGAAAATAATTGTGAGAATACTATTAAAGTTTGATTAAGTTTGCATGGCTCTGACTGGGGTTTTAGGTCCCCCCTAAGAATTTAGGTCCCCCTTGATATCTAGGTACCCCCTTAAAACAGACATTCGTAGATACCCCCTGTGAATAGGTACCCCTAAAGAACACACATTAGTAAATACCCCTGTGATTTGGCACCTCTTGTAATTTAAGGAAATCCTTACTAAGCGCCCCTGAATCTCATAGAATTGAGGCTTTCAAATTCCCGAAAATAGATCTTGGATCATTTAACAACTTGGCCTTTGCTACTGAAGATTTCTTCAGCCCCCAGACCTTACAAATCAGAATATAGGTACCCCTGAAATCAAAGGTACCCCCTAAAATCTTGTTAAATTCAAGCCCCCAGCGTTTTTAAGAAAAACTTTGGGCCCATTGCATAGCAACCGAGGAGGAGTTAAAACTTAACAGGGTGAAGAATGAAACTTCCAACACTGGGTTGAGTCAAATGGTAATGGGGTGGCTCTGTGTATTTCTTTGTTTTATCAATTGATTGAAAGAGAACATCTGATTTACCACTGGGGCGAAAAACTTGGCCTTTGTGAGCGACTTTTTCCACTGGGATAGCCAGCAGGACAGAACCCAGTGGATCACAGAGACAGGATTGTTATTGGGGTAGGGCTCTTACAAGTTCGAGATTCAGCTCATCCTTCAGATACGATATACAAAGCATATTACCTGGTTTTGTGGAGAGATGATACCAAAATGTTTGCTGGAAGAATTCAGCTCACGTTCTGAAATAAAATATAGAAGCACAAAGAAAGTTTGAAAAATAGTAAAACTTATTCTAAGTAATATCTAACCCTTTTAATCGCCCATTGTCAGCAGATCCAATTCTTGGATCCAACTTGTGAAAGTTTGAAGCGACAATCATTACGGGTTAGAAAGAGCACAAAACTCTGATAAAAACCAGTTGATTTTAAGTCACTCTAAGCACAAATAATGTAAGATTTGAGACCATTTCTTTTAAGGACCCCCTGATAATGAAGTATCCAGGAAGGGAGGTTGACAATGTAGAAGTGACTCTAGCTTCGTTGCTAACTATCGCATCAAGTTTTTACAAGCAGTTGTCGCAGAAAGTTATTTTACGCTTGTTCATTAAAATTAAAGCTATTTGTCGAGGCTAATCAAAGGCTGAAACATCAATCAATTTTAATCATATTCTTTCTGATTTTACCTACCTAGTTCTTCAATTCTCTTGGACATTTTTCGCGCCAAAATTCGGTAATCAACCTGCGAAAACATAAAAGGTAATTAATGCATTGGACTAATAAAATATACGTATAATATTATTCATAGCGCGCGTACAAAATCTTTGGTTGCAGAGCTGCGACCAAACAGGTAAAACCGTTTTGCAGAGCACCTATAATAACAATGTCTTTTCACGATACCAAATATCGGGACAATCGGCCTGGCGAGTGAAATTTTACGATGACAAATATACTGAGCATCGGCCTTGCAAATGTAAAGTTCAAATGACATATACTGGACATCGGCACGTAAAGGGTCAGGCTGACAGGTCAGAAGAAGCAACACGACATTATTGTCAATATTTTGAGGTTGATTCTAACTGATTGGTAGCCTGGTTTTGGTTCTAATTGTTTAAATTTATTTATAGGCCCAGGGTACTAATCTGACCAACGTAACCGGGGTAATAAAAAATGTTATTTTTGAACGCTATATGGCGGAAAATTGATTCAGACAAATGCAAGTATTATAATATCGATATTTCAGCCACTTAGGCCTACTTCAAGAACACTGAAAATAAAAACATACTACATTACACCATTCTTGAAGCGACGCTTTAATTACCTCGGCGTTTAGTGTGACACGTTCTTTATTCGTGATCGTTCGTGCGCGTGCGCCGAAATTTAAACTACATCGCGTCTCATAGGATTCACTTGTAGATGGTGCCACACACACCTAAAAGAAATAAGAAGTGAATAGGGCGGGATGTTTTAAGGTGCATTTCCACAGAAAATCCAATACAATGTAAACTCAAGAAAGCCTTCAGACATTTTTAACTTAATTTACTAAATGTTCTTATACTTTTTAATTTAACGAAAGCTGATGTTCTTTTATCGCTTTTCTTATAAAACAACGTGCAAAGGACACATTGTTTTTTTACAACACGTGCAAAGGACATTTTTACAGATACACGAGACAGTGATGACTTAAAACCGACAAATATGCGATAAAGTTTAAATGAGAACAAAGGTTCATAGAAGCATCTGGTTTTCTTGGTAATGATTTCTCTTATATCAATAACACACAAATTTTGACCGTTCTTTGGAGACTTTGAGCAACGGTGACCGAGTGGTTTGAGTGTTCGCCTCCCGTTCGCAAGGTTGTGGGTTCAACCCCCTGCCGGGGGAGACTTGAAAACTGGTACTCCCTGCTGTCCTGCTTGGCACTCAGCATTAAGGGATTAGAGCGAGGGTAAGTAGAGAAATACAGGGAAAAGAGTGGCGCCCTCCCCTACCTTCGGGTAGATAGCTAGCGAAAAAGGAGCCTCGGATCGCCCTCGACTGCGGTCGCAAACTTACTTACTTGTATAAAATTTAATAAGATCTTACAATGAAACTTGTCAAACATTTCGATCCCAAACATTCTTGTAAAAGACGTGTCAATGTGGAATTACGGAAAGGGACGTGTGTTACTTTACCGCTTGATAAAGAATTGATGACGTTTCTAAAAGAAGTAGAAAGAAAGTAAAAATTTACAAAAGTTTATAAAGTTTATTCTTGGGTGTCAAAGAAGCAACCTCGCTTTTTAATTTGGAAATTTTCCTTCACATTTTTCAAATTTTATTTGCTGTGGTCTGTTTTCAGTCCTTTTTAGTTCTAAAATGTTGGACAAATTTGTTGAAAACGTGCTGTCATTCCTTCCAGGTTGATGTAAATAAGGTCAGTTATTGCTGCCATATGCCAACAGACCATTTTCTAGCGCATTGAGCGGATGGGGTTAAGAGGGCAGTTATACTGTGTTTTTTGTCTGGTTTATTTTCTGCTATCTTAAAAAGATCTACAGGCTTTTTGACGGACGTTGTATTTCAACTTTATTGGCTAATCACAAAACATTTCATTGGTCAGTAAAATAAACACATATATTTCTGTCATACCCTAATTCAAGTAATGATGAATTGATATGTCTTGCTTCAACTTGATTGACACCTTCAACCATTGTTTTAGCTAAGCGTTCACTACCTGCCAAGTCACATCTTTAAACAAAAGAAATATAACTTTTATTTCCTCCTCGAGCGTTTGCTAAAAAGTAGCTTCGAATTCTTTGTATTTACTTCTCTATAAGGTTCTGTGAACCACGATCAGGACACATATCATAAATCTCCATAAAATATGATGAAAGTTTACACAAAAGTATTTGAGAAATAGAAAACTATAGTCAGCCGGATTGGGTTAACAATGTACTATCCCGAAGATACCCCTGTGTCACTGACCCGATGAAAAATTCTTTATCAGTAGGGATAATAAATCCGCCAGTTAAATCGAAGTAGCCTATTTTTACTGTTCTTGCCCATGAATTTATAATTAGTACCAGTAGCGGGTTACCAGCGCGTCTATGTTTTTCTGATAGCATAATGGGCTTTTCCAGAAAAATTCCGTACTTCCGGTGTTGAAGAACTCATTGTATTTGCATATTGAAGATATCATTTTAACACCAATGCCCCCTGAATATTCTATTTTTACGCATACTCCCTGCATTTCCTCCTGATTCGTATAGACCCATATAATAAGTGCGACTCCTTTGGCATAAAGGCGCGCGCGTAAATTTTGTATATGCGTGTTAAAAAAAATTCAGACTTTTTTAAGACAGATTTTTACGAATACTGCTGATTCAGCAATATTTACGCACGGAAACGCGGAGCGAGCAAAGTTTTGCATAACCAAAGGTTTTATTTACAACGCTTGACGATCTCCAGTGGAAACATGGAATAGAAGTTGGTGAGCGAACTTCGTTCTCAGACCTCTGTAAACTAATGATTTGTGTGTTTTCAACAGGGAAATGGAAACTAGAGCGACTTTATCTCTAACAACAACACAACAAATTGACGTCTGATCGGACTACAAAAAAACCGAAAAAGTACAGTAAAAAGTATTATATATATGATTAATTCTTTCACCATAGATACCCCCTGGACATGTTCGAATAGATATCCCCCTGGAAATGTTCGACTTCCTCAACTTAGGGGGGAGGGGGTATGTTAGTTACGGATTTTCTTCTGGAAAAGCCCAATGGTCTTTTAGCCTTTTTCCAAGTGGTGTTGTTAATAAAGGATTACTTACATTTGCATTTTTGCTTTTAAGGTGATTTCATCTTCCAAGACAATCAAATCTTCGATGAGGAAAGATGAATCTTTACAGCTTGGTGTTTGCGCATTCACTTAAAAAGAAACATACAGGAAAATCAAAGATGGTCAAAATTTTCCAAAAATGTTAACAATACAACGTGAGAAGAAAACAGGAATGAAAATATGATTGGAGGTTGTTGACCTGCCAATTTGAAACCACTCAAGTTTTCCGTAGTGAAGTCTATTAAACGAATTTGGAGAATGCAGCATCGAGACAAAAGTCTGTCTCTTTTATCCAAGCGATATTATTAGAGACCTTTTGCACTAAAAAACAACGTGGTGCTCGAGTTGGAAGATGGATTAAATGAGGAGGTCCGAGTTGTTCCATACCTCCTCATTTAGTTCATCTTCCAACTCGAGCACCACGTTGTTCTTTAGTACAAAAAGTCTCGCTAAAATATCGCTTGGATAAGAGAGACAAATTTTTTTATAGCACTAACGATTAACTTTTGCAATTAAATGTTCCTTCGACCGAGTCAATGAAGCACTAATTATCGTGTGATATTTTTCTCCTTTTTATTCGAATCAAAGCAAGTTACCTTGAAGAAACTAAAAAACTGCGACAAAAGTGAAGTGAAAAGTTAAAATTACCTTCTTGGCATTTGATTTTCCGTCTTTCAATAGTGATTTGGAAAACCGAATGTGATCTGAATAAAATTATATACAGTTTAACTCATGTAATTTGAACTCTTATAATGTTTCGGGAAAACTCATGTATTTCGAACAAATATTCTGGTCCCCTGGTAATTCCAAGTAATATAACTCATGTTGGAATTTGTAACATATTCTTTGAACGATATGTATCTTTGAGTGGCATCCATAGCTTAAGTTGGCCTCCTCCGGTCACCTATTCTTTCACTACGCAAATAAGGGTCCTTAAGGTCCGAAATAAATGTAATGTCCCACGGTGTCAGTGTTCTATATCAATAACATCAGTTCTGGGTCCGAGGGTTTCACGAATCTCCTACAATCTCAAACTATGTTCGAATTTGATCGATCAGCCTTTAACGTCAACCCTTTTTATAATTTTGTTTAACTCATTCAGCATGACTGAAAAATGACATTCTCTCTAATGAAAAGACCGGAAACTATCCTTTTTGCTTTAATCAACAAAAGAAAATTTCTTAAACTTTGAATAAAATGCAGTTTCAAAATTTCCAAAGGTTCTAGTGAAGAACACGTCAGTCCAATATGAACGATCTTTAGCTGGGCGGTACGGAAAGAGTTAATTTAAAAATGGTGCAATTGACTTAAAACTCTTATATACCTGCTCGAATGTCGAACCATTTTAGTTTCAGCTGTGACAAGAAGTTCTTTTCCTTTTTTCAACAAGGCGAAGACATCTTGGCGACAACGCACTTCTTCGTGAGTTAAATTCTCAACATATAAACCTGAAAAAAGGGTTAAATATACGATGAAAGAGAAGCCAATGATTTGTTTCGTTGTAAACACTAACAGCGCAAGAGAAGAATACATTAAAGGAAAGATATTTTAGCAATAAGATGTTTTCACGGAATATAATTTCGAAATTCGTAGTCGCAAACTGGCAAAAATATTTAAACTTTTGAGCTAATTTTGTCTTTAATATGTTAAATTTAGGGTGGTAATAATTTGTAAACTGAATAAATATCAAATTCCGCAAAAATTGTTCCGCGAAAGTTTCTTCTTGTGAAAATATTTTCCCTATCCTTACTTTTTGCCAGAAATTTCATCTAAACTATCTCAAGAAGAGTGTATTGAGTTAAATTTTCTTGACCTTGCTTTGTCAAAATTAATACTTCACTAAATCACAAGCTTAGCCGATAGAATTGATCATCTTTGATAAGGCAGGGTCGGATACTAAAGGTAGTCTTTCTTAATCAAGGATCAAGGAGAGTAATTAGTTATACTATATAAGGTAATAAAATGATTAAGTGCACTCTCATTCATCGGTTATAGCCTACCTCAGTATCCGAGACTGTCAGGTTTATAAAAAACAGTCGTTTGTGTACCTTTTTTAGGATGTTCACGGACTAATAATTCATCGTTATTTTCATCGTTCAACAAATCGTATATTTTTTCCAAATAAATTTGTACGAACGAACAGTAAATCTGAAAGAAAAAAAGAAACGCTTTTGCATACCGACTTAGGATCTAGCCGAAACAAGGGTTTGACATAGAAGATCAAATAGCAGCGTCTAGCGCTGGCATCAAGGTTGGACTGTTGGAGTGTTATTCTTAGCCGGTATCAGCTGACGTGATACACGCTTTTTTTATAAGAATAGTGTTTTTTTAGTTTTGTTTTTTGGGCCGACTTTATCATGAATATTTCATAAAGTAAATTCTTATAAAAAGAAATCTCCAATTTGATGAGCAGATTTGAGTATTTCATCGGGAGTGGGAGGGGGAGGGGGCACCTAGGCAAAACCAAGGTCAGCCTTGATCTTTTTCGATTAAATTTTATACCGATTTTTTCCCCGACATAAGATGAAGTGAATGTAAATATGATTGGGGACACACTGTGTAGTGTGTGTGAATTTCATTAAAAACAAATGTATGATTCATACCTTGTAATCATGCAAGACATCCAATTTGATCAGATCAAAAAGTTCTTCAATAGCAAATTCTGTGATACAACCATCAGCCATGGCTGTGAACGTTTTGCCTGGAGAGATCAAATACAATATTAATTTAAAATAGAATTGGAAATTCTGTATTTCTGTAAAATATTCGAAGGAGTAATAGGAGCGAAAAGGTGCAGATTAATTTCTATTTAAAAAAAAATAATTTACGTTTTTACTCATGTTAGGCACGATCTGCCAAACTTTTGGCAGGCATAAAACATAGGGCAGAAGCTTGTAATATGCGAAACTTTCTTAATGAATCAAAAAGTTTCAATATAATTTTTTTCATCTTTATGTATTTTTTGTATCTATTTAATAACAAAAAACATACCAAAGCTTCAATTATCAAACTTAAAAAAGAAAAGAAAAGAAAATTCAAAATAATTTCACAGTTATGGCTAACCGTCCTAGTTTTTTGCTTGGTATAAATCATGCAACTATGAGTTTTTCAAAACAAAACGCGTCATAGGCGAAATCATCTATTGATCGGATTTTAGTATGAGAGAACTACAACTTACCAGACCCAGTTTGACCATAGGTCAATACAGCACAATTAATTCCATTCAAAAAAGTTCGTAACAAGGGCTTCGTTGTTAATTGATATACCTGATGAGAAAATATAAGCACCCCATATAGAAATCACGACGACGAACGGCTCTTTATAGATTATTATGAAGGTTACGCAAGGAGCTATTTATGACCTTACAACGACGGACAAAAGGTTGTAGACTTTTTTAAAATAGCAAAAAATCTGCGAAAACACGGTATAACTTCCCCTTTAACCCCACTTGTTGCTTTTGAAAGTGGTTTGTTT
>JAUJPO010082560.1:0-24637 GCA_032270745.1 Tiaropsis multicirrata | reverse complement strand
ATCTTTAAAGGAAAACGTTCCAAAGATAAAGAAAATTCGGGTCTGTGTTTTTAAAAACGCGCGACATCAAGGCTAAAGAAATGCGGGATCACGCCTAGTGTTACACACAGATTGCAGAATACGGCTATTAATATATAGAAGTATATTACCTCATGTTAAATTGTTCAGACTCAGCTGATTTGAAAATTGGAACTGGTCTTGAGGATAATTCTAACAGAGTCTTGATGCGAGTTTTTTTACCACTGTCACTCACAATAGTATTGGCTGGTATTTTATCAGTGTTCTGAATGCACTTTTTCCAACACGAAGATACATATTCAATTTCTGTATTGAGTGTAGTTGAACGAAAGTGATGTCTTCTTTTCTTCCATTCACCACTCACATCATGAAACTGAACCCCATCGCCTACTTTCTTCCAAACATCTGCTTCAATCAGAAAATCTGCTATTCGTTCGAGGTGTGCCTGCCATTCTCTTGGATGATCTTTAATCAGTTGAAATGGAATGACAGAATCTTGTTTTGAGAAGTCTGCTGTTTTCTTTGATATGTTTGATGTGATATTTGAGACACTTGTTGGTCTTTTGAAGTTAGCGGCAGCCTAAAGGTGAATAAACCCCTTTTTTGACAAGATAGTATAAATCCTAAAATTTCCACCAATAACGAAAAGTCTTAAACTTATTAATAATTGTTCTTTACAACAGTTTGACGTTTTTTAGATCATTTAAAACTGTTTGTGTTTTACATGTTATGAAATAATACATACCTGTAGTCTGATGAAGTAATTTGAAATCACATTGTCTGGATGGTGATTTGATGTCAAAGAGCTTATGTTTTTGATAAAATTGAATGACCTCTCTTCATTTTCAGCATTTGTTGAAGCAAGAGAAATTATTCGAAATTGTTGTGCTGCATGTATGATTAGGGCGTGATAATACTGTCCATACATTTTCCTCAAGGTCAACTTCTTTGTTTTTGGAAACAAGGACTTTAATTCCATCCCGTGAATAAAAGTCAGGTTGTGGAGACGTAGAATGGTCTTGGAAGTTCTATCCTTTTCTGCAGCGTACATTAAACTTTGAATCTCTACCAATGACGAAAACAATTGATGATACTTGGGCAAGAACTTATGCTGTAGCATGTATTTTGTGAGGTCAACTAGGCTCATTATATCGTCACAACCACGCTTTGCATCTTTGCTACCAAATGTTGCTTCAACAACCTTAAGAAGTCTTTCTTTGTTTGTTTTGTCCAAGTGATACTGCATCTCTTGATATAAATTCTTTATATGTCCAGACATTGTATGCAAGCCTTCTACTGGAAGAATTTCGTAATTTTCCAAATCGCCTTTCGAATCAATGTCGAAGTAAAGAAGTGCTGGCACACATTGCTTTCCCTTCAACTCATCTGCCAAAATTTCTTGAAGTTGTTTTTTGGTCTTTTTAGTGATTGGCTGCTTATACTGTAACAAAAAAATGTAAATTTTCTTTACAATTTTTAAAGTATAAAGTCGTTGCACTAATGTTTGGTCCTTTCCCCTTGATAGTTTTTGACATTTTTGAAAATATTGACACTGAGCTTTTGTTCATTACTGTGAATATTTTATTAGAGAGACAATCTAAATGGCTAATGATAAAAAATATTATTATCAATACCCCTCTTTCGTGTAGCTCCAAAATAATTTCTTCAGTAGATAAGCCATAGTTTGACTTCTGGTCAACAGCACCCTGCCTTCCAGCTGAAGTCTTTAAAAGATCGTCAATCTTTGATGGTAAAGAGTAGCATGTTGTTGTCAGCGAACCATCGACATCACATGTCCAGCAGAAGTATCTTCCACCTTTTTGGTGGCCGCTTTCCAGTTGGCATGCTGGTGCATCTCCTTTTGAAGGAATGAATAGGATAATTTTAGTGTCAGAATACATACTTTGTATGCAACTGTTGTGTGTTTGTGTGTGATATAATAATTTTTTCTTTTCTTTTTTTAGAAAAATCGTACCTTTAAAGAAGCGGCGGACTTGGTCATTTATCTTGATGTTATTTAACTCCATTGGGCGAATTCCTTTAATATCATCTAAACGTAACTGGCTATACATCAACTGGTTTTTATCGGCTTTGCAACGCGCGAGCATGTACGTTTCTGGACGCTCAACAGATGCTTGGACGTCTGCTTGTATTCCTAATGAAATGAAATTTTGATACACAAAGACTAGTACACAACAACAAAGAAGAATTATCTGGAAATTACATTTGGACATTTGGAATAGATAACGAAAGATGCATTACCTGTTTTTTCAAAGTATTCCTCATCTGTCAGGAACATTGCTGGATCATACGCCGTGCAAAACATTACAAGAAAGTGGGATGCTTTTGAAATACTCGAAGAGTCATGCCAACAGATTAACGTTCGCGTTCGCTGATATCCTTTTAAACGATCGACTTCATGGATGTTATTTGGGTCGTATTCGTCAACTATTCTGAGGAACTCGTTACGTAGATCTTCTTCGCTCAATTGATCGTAAAACGTATCCGATTGAATGCGAAGGAAATCTTTTTGCTTGGCGAACAGTTTTTGACGGACTTCATCGAATGAAAATTTTCTTCCTGAAATGTGGAAAAGTACGTTTCAAATTGATTTAGGCCAAGTATTTGTAAATATTTCTTTCTGGAATGTCTTTTAGAATTGTTGCAGAGAAAATCCTGACATTTTTTTAAGAAGTTTTAGCAATATTTATATTGTATTTTATTGATACTCACCTTCAATTGTAAACGTTTCAACGCAGGTATCTCCATTATCATCTAAGGTAATGCGCTCATAGACTTGTGAAATAATCGGTATCCCAATAGAGTATTTTCCCTATGAAGAATAATTTTTAAAAGTTTTTCAACCGGTTTAAAGCTAAAACAGTGCATATTTGAGAAAATTGAGTTCAGTATTTTTCGTTACATCAGTACCTGTTTTTATAAGCATGAAATAACAGCTAATTTAGGAAACACCTGTTGTTTAGTACTTAAGATCAACATACTTCTTTAACTTCGTCGGCAAGTTTAGCTTTGAGATCTCTGGTTGGCATCTCCGTGGGGAAAGTGATGTTTGTGTCTAAAATCCTGAAAAAAATCACGACGATTTCGATTTAGCGGTTTAAGCAATAGGCCTTTTCATAAATTACGTCACAAACAACGACTGCCTCTTTTTGAATTCAGCGCTATGGTAACCAAATCCCAAGAGTTTATTAAAACTTGACTTCATAGTTGTATGAGAACGAGGCAGTCGTTGTTCGTGACGTAATTTATGAAAAGATCTATTGAATGTCTTGTTAGTACAGCCTATCAGAGTATTTCCGTTAATCAATTGTAATTATTGTAATTTTCATTATTCAAATTTAATTGAAACAATACCTTCTTTTCTTCTTTCGAATTCGTGTACACGTGCCCTTCTTATTGAATTTGGACAAGTCGCAGTTGTTTTCAACCAAAAGTCCGTGAATTATTTGGCCACCATTTCCAGGAATGTTTCCGTTGACATGTTTCAAATTAAATTGCTTTGCTAGGGCCGAATAATTGAGATGATCGTCGGTTAATTCGTCGACGTACTTGATGCATGCATCAAGATCAAGATCAAAATTCTTACGATTGCCAATGTGATCACGTGGCTTTGCAAGGCCTTTCTCGATATTTTCTTTCTGAGTGAACGTTCTTGATTTTGCGTTCTAAGAAAAATAAATAATATGCCTTATACATGTTTTGGCAAGAAACCGATTTTTTTTAATTGAATATCGTGAATTTTTTTTCACATTTTCGCCAAATTGCGTCGAAATTTCTTCCTCGCCAAATTTATTTCCCTTCACGTATCTTGTTTCCAAAGGAAATAAAACACAACAGTTTGCAAACCTCGTACGATTCGTGCGATTGTAAGATTCTTTTATCATTTCGCGACCTTAACGATTCCGTGGATCCATATGTCCTAGAAAGAAGTAACAAATCATATGTTTATCAAATTTTCAACAACTTGTTGCACAAAACGAATTCCACGCAGTACTTTCTTTGAAACCTGCAGGGATACCTATTAACTTTGAGAGTCTATAATGAGTAATTATTTTTGTTGCCAGGATTCATTAACGGAATAAAGAATGTGGCGGGTATTTTCATTTATTTTAAATACGCTCGCGTTTCCTCTTTTTCCGTTTTCAATTAAAAAAACCCATGGAACAAGTTGATTAAAGATTTAAAATTACAAGTCGCGCGAATTGACAACCTTTTTTTGAGGGTGGCACTTTTTTCCAATGACGTAATCTTTTCTATGAAATTTAATCTAAATTTAGAACGCCATGAATTTAATCCTAACAAAAGCAAGCGATGGTTAAAATTCGACGAAAAGGAGTTGTTAAAAAAATTGTTAAGACCGCCCGCGGTTTTAGTTAAATGACGTATTAATAATAGACTTGGCTTACAAATAAATGAAGCCATTCGATTGGTTAAAAAATATGAGATTACACTGTACCAAAGTCGGGCGACTTGAAAAAAAGTAGAATACATTTTTAAATTTTCTTTTAGGGGTGCCAATTTGTTCCGATGACGTAATCTTTTCTAAGAAATTTCCACTACAAATAAAGACGAGCGCTGGGCGAATAAGAAATTATTTTCGGTCGGTTGCCTTTAAATTGATCGATGCAAAACGTACAAAATCGACCCTTCTCATCTGGAAAATTACGTTTTCTTTCTCAAGGCAGCCAAAATAATTAAAACGAAATTGCTAAATTTGCGATGTCCGTGAATCAAATTAACTTTTTCGGGGGTTGGTAATAAAAAAAACGAGAAAACACTTATATCCTCTATAATTCTTTTCTGAAAATTTGAGGAAATAAATAATTATTTTCAAGAACTTTATTTTATCACCATTTCAATTGATTTACAATACTCAAAATAATAATAAAAATAATAACAATACCATATCATTCAATATTTTCCTATTAGTCTTACTTTAAGGATACAGTTTCAAATAGTCCTACACGTATTTTCTAATACAAAACCTACTTTATAAGAACATTTAGACTGAGATTTGTTCGAAAATCATTTATTTGGATTAGGGTACAAATTTTTGTGAGAACTAAGTTTTATGGTTTATAACAAAAGGCTATTGTTCTATAACAATAAAAACCCAAGATCAGCAAAATTAAATTCCCGCAGAAATTTGTGCCCTTAAGGAATTAAGAACGTCAATAAGAACACCTTGAGGCTAAAATGATTAGAAAAATAAGCACATCCAGACTCAACAAAAATTTGTTCTAATGTTAAAGAAAAAACGTGTATGTTTTGTTTATTCCAGCGTTTATGTTTGTTTAAATGCTTCTTCCAAAACAAACAAGTTCATTGTTGTCGTTATTGTTGTTGTTAAAAGATTAAAATTTCATATATCGATCAGCCTCGTACGAGGGATTATTGTGCGATGGAAAGTATTCAACATTGTGTCGTACGTGTATCACAGATCCCATAGACAGTTTACACTAACGAAATATCCAGCATATGCCAAGTAAATCAAACCGTAGTCCAATTACAAGCTAAACAGATTTAATACATGGTCCGTTACAAGCAGGATTCGACTCGATTCGTCTGGATTTGTCTCTCTTTAGTTTTTCTTGCATTCCTTTGGAATTGGTCAACAGGTATGGTTGGTTTTTGGTAGCAATATTCAGCATTTATATTTTATATGCAACAAATCAATATATATGTACAGCAAATAAAAATATGTGCGACAAATCTTAATATGTGTTCTGCAAGAAGAATATATATCAATATATATATTCAGAAAGAGGAATGTTCTCCGATTCCTCGACTCTTTGTTGATCTGTAAGTTATAAAATTTTTCAGCATGGAATTAGCGTAGTGGCAGAGGCAATGTCCCTCAGAGGAGGTCAAAACGAAAGGGGTGCCAAGATTCTATAATTTAGTGTCATTTCCTTTGTTTCACCTTTTATAGGCAATTTTAGCAGTGTTTAGCCATACAGCAGGGGGTTAAGTTTCCAAAAAATCTTTGATCGCTCCGCTCGCATATCATTTTCTATTATTATTAACACAAATTGCGACCCGGTACATCAAGCATAGGTTAGTGGCAAATCTTTTCCATTTACCTCCCCAACGTTGACAAATTCACCACGTCATTGATGTAAACAGGTCGATGAAGACATTTTTCAAGCAGGAAAAATACCTGTAGTAAAAAGGTCGAAATATTTTCCATCTTGTCCCCAGGTACTGAAAGTTGAGGCTGAGGTGATTTTTCTGATGATCCCACCTGAAAGCCAAGCAGAAGGAGGAGTACGGTTTTCATAAGTGTGGTTGCAGAAATCAAGCAAAAGATTTAAAAATACTGGATCCTTCCACAAAATGGTAGGGATTTGATCCATACCAGAATATTTGTTATTGGCAGAAAGTTAAATATTGAATTAAATAGAAGAGATCTGTATTGATTGTGAGTATTTTTAATTTGTTTTGGAAATTTTTGAACCACTTCACTTAGCGCACACAGCGACCCAAGACCTGACTTAGCGATCATGTTAAGATCGCTGCACTTAAATTGCGTCTGAAGTTCGAATCGAACAAATTACTTAATCAAATATATGACGTCATCAGGGATTATTAAAAAAAACAGCGAATATATAATTATTCAAAAATCGGAAACTTTAAAAACCGCAAAATCCTAAAATAAAACCCTAAACTATTTTAAATTGTCTTGGACCGTCGTACCTTTGCAAGAGTTTTACCTAATTTCTAAATCTTTTGATGATGTCATAAAATGTCAAAAAAATGTTTTCTTAACAGTGCCGTGACAGAATGCAAATTGGCGATACTAAAGAGGGGAGGGGAGTGTTTAGTTTAGCAGTTGATGATGATGACGAGTAATAATGAAATCCATGTTTTGTTTTGTTTTTTATTTGTTTACGAATATATCATGATTTGTGTGTGACTGACTCAATACATTTAGTCATATATCTGCTATTGTTGTCAGTTGGGATACAAAAGGTTATCAAAAGCCTTACGAAGAGTATTTCTTTTGTTCATATTCCTTATATGGAAGTCAACACTCTCCTCCGTCAAAGGTTTTGAGAACCTTCTGTATCTGCCTCTGTAATGTTGTTTATTAGTTTTGTAAATGTTTATGAATGTGAAAATATGAAATGTTTGCAGAATATGAATCATATCATTCCGTGATTGCTCTAACTGAAATCTTTCCAAATATATTGAAACCATCATACATAGGACCCTGATATGGTCAACGACAATATGGTAAACGAGGTCTTAGCACTACCCTCGGACAAACTAGGAAAATTTATCTAAATGCAACACTTAAACCACAGTGACAATCCTACAGTGGAATCTTTCTAAATTGGACATGACCTAAAGCGGACACTATTCCTTGGAATGAAAGGACTGATTCCAGTTCATTTCAATCTCTGTAAAGCGGGTATTCATTTTGGCACCAATGGTGTCCGCTTTCTCAGTAGGCACACAAACATTGTTCAACGTCCAAACAACATTCTGATGTTAAAACAACGTTTATTTGTGACGTTATAACGTTCCGTGTCTCCTCTGTGCCTGCTGAGTTAGCGAAATTCCACTGTAACTTTAAGTTTAGAAATCAAATTGACATGTTCGTCAAATTTCACCTATTATGGATTTTCATGAATGTCGTGATAAAATGTGGAACCAAATAAAGGAGACATTATGGAACAGTGGTTTATTCTGAAATAGAAAACTAAAAGATATCAGACAGATTTTGTGGTGTACCGAAAAGTTTCAATAAACTCCGCCCACTTTTTCACGCAGAATTATAATCAGATGATGTGAGGGACACAAAGATACGCATAAAGATTCATTCATTTTTTACACGTATATCTATACTAGGGAACTTTAATGACAGGCTGGATAGGAAAACTTAAACGGAGGAACAATTTTCGCGGTCTTTGTGGTTGTCTGTCAAATATTTCAAAATGGTAATAATTTCAATTTAGAAAGACTCAAAGATTCTAATTTCCTGCTAATATTATTTCGAACCTTATTTTGGCGTTAAATTTCAAAGAAGTGTATCTCAACAGATTGGGAATTAAAACGCCCTAGTTCATCGTTTTCGCATCAAAAACATCTGACCAATTCAGCTAAGATTATTAATCATCATTTATCGAAAACATGGGTATCTTTTTACGATGAATCAACTAATAATAGGCTTAGTAAATCATCCCAATCCACCTTTTTTTCTTTCTGATTTATTTGATTGTTGCACTCAATTTTGGTGTGTTTAGCACTTCATCAATAAGAAACGTTTTCCTTAATGTTTCCTGATTACAACATTTCTAACTTTTGATTGATTAAAGGTCTTAAAGTGCACATCGAGTCAAAACGTTTTTGCAAATGTCAGCAAATTTAAATTTGTCTAGTTAATCGAACTCAAATTTCTGAATTGAAGATGAATTACTATAAAAATCCGGAGGTGTTTGATGAGATCTTGGAATCTGTCTTTACCGTATTAAGGATCGGTATTTCAAGATTCCAAAGGCTCTCTAAAGGTGCATAGAAATGTTTCATATCGATAATGTGTCCCCATATCAAATATCTCTGATTTGCAACTTTTTTGCTAAATTCTTTTGTTTTAAAAGATTTTCATGCAATTGCAACAATCTTTTTTGTCGCAATCGCACGAAAAATGTTGCCGTGTCCCCGCACCTTAAGGGTCGAAAATAATTTGAAAAATCATGGAAATTTATCGAGAAAAAAATGAAAAATTAAGGCAAAAAATTGCTAAAAGTCTGTAAGAGTATTCCTTTGCGAGAGCTTAGCAAAAATTATTCTCATGGTACTGTAGTCGTGGTTGAGAGAATTCAAAAGCTCATTTTTGAATTTCATGTTAATAAATTCAAACTCACTATTAGGCCCTCCAGTCGCCCCATTACATTCGTTTTATCCTCAAAATTAACACAATCCAGACTTATAAAATAATTGCGAAAACGTAAATCAGGGAATCAGGGGAAAATAACGCATTCAGTGCTAGCAACCTAATTTCACGCATTCGCGCGCCCAAAAAAAAAAAATTCGCGCAATCTTCACATCACGAAAACCGCTGGGGGCCTCCTATTAAAGTCCCATGCGCCACAGTTGTTTGGACTTAAGTAACAGTAATAACCAGAGTCCTCTATCTAGGATAATAATTAATCACCTTGGACTACGACTAAAGATATTTGATTGTTTATAAAATTACGTGCGTCAAATTAATACAATTTCCTTTTCAAAACATGAAACCTAGACTATTTGCAATCAACACTGTTTGTTTAGCTTAGGTCAATTTAATAACACAAGCTTTGCGTAATGTAATGTAAACACAAATTAAAGTTGCAGACCAAATAATCAACAAATTTGATGATAGTAAGCATAATGCAATCATAATACATCAATATTAGGATTATACATTATTCAGTTATGAATGAAAATAGTAATGGTATGATTTAAAATCTCCTCCCCTAGATCAATATATTTGTTTCTGTTTTTCTTCTTTAAGCCAAATCTTTATATGTGTACTGTTCTATGAGCCAAATAAGAAAAACGTTGGAGTAAATGGGGGAAAACCAAAGACCATACAAACCTTTTAATTGATATTGGCAATTTTTTCGGGAGAAAAATGCTTACATACCAGCACCCAAACATTATTAAACTATTGTCCGCATATACCGTAGGTCGGACCATATGAAAGCCCTCCCCCGGGGGAGGGAGTTTACCTCCAAAATTAACTATTAACTAACCAATTTTTGAAATAGAGGTTCGAAAGTATTCGACGACAGCCCTTTGTGAAATATCTTACGGCGACGTGTTCTGAAAAAAATTCAAAATTCCTCCACCTGAAAAAATCGATCTGTTCTTAGACAAAAATGGAAAGGGATTTCTATCTCTATTGACGGCTGGAAATTTCTATCTGCTCTTTATAAAAAATCAGGCATATATCTATCCAGCTAGAAAACCGTATCTGTTCTTCAATTTTCCAGCTGGAAAAACCTCCCAAAAACCTTATCTGTTCTTTAGAAAATTCAAGGATTTCATGATCTGGTCACATCACTTTGGTGGGACGACAGGTGCTACATTTCTCTTTTCTTTTCTTTTCGGTACTTGTCATCGTTTTTGTCTGTTCTTACATCGAAAAATATGTCCAGCTGGAAATAAAGGGATCTGTTCTTACAATATTGCGCAATCTACATGCTACATGACATAAAAGAACAGATGTTTGCAGGAAGAGCTGCATTTTTTATCTGTTCTTACGTTTTTTTAATTTTATTCTGTTTATTTCTGTTATGACAACTTTTTCTTTGTCAAGCTGGAAAATTCGATCTGTTCTGAGCTTAAAATTTGTGTCTGGAAAACCCTCCAGCTGGCAAAAAAGAACAGATATTTGCAAATTTTCCGTCGGTGGATGCTGCTGAAGATTTTCGATGTTCTAAGACATCTAAGCAAGGACCAGTAAGAGCACTTTAGATGCATCAAAGCTTCAATACAATACTAGTACATTGGCATTTGCAAGTTGAAAGTAAATACCTATATCTCTCTCTAATAAAGGGGCCCAATAGGCAGAAGATTTGAAATATCAGGGGAAGGGGATAAATTTTCAAAAAGTAATAACCGGGGGATTGGAATAGCAGGGATGGTGGTAATTTTCCATTGCACAGTATTGTTGATATTGGAAAAACTGCATTAGATCTCCAAGAAATTTTTATAATATAAATTAAATAAAGAATTTGTAATTTGTATTTGCACAATAGAAATAGATTTTTGTAAAACGAGAGTAAGTACTTGGCACAAAAAATTGCGGATGGGATAAAAGGAAAATTTGAAAATAAAAAAAAATTAATCCTGACCAGACTTTCGATCAAATTTTCCTGAATTTAATTTGTGTGAAGATTTGTGCAAAATATTTGTGGTCATGCTTTGAATAATGTTTTCTTTAACTTTTGTTTTTATTGTGTTTATCAATTTTTTTTGTTCATTTGGTGGTATTTGTTGTGTCACCAGAGAGTGGTATTCTCCAATCCATGCAGTGTTGTTGATAAAAACAACACTAATTCTGTTTATTTACCCCAAGTGGATTCTTTTTTTTAATGTCACTTTTCAAGAGGCACAAAAACAACAATTCAAAAAAATCCTGTTGTTTTGAGTCAAGGAGCAAAGAAGTCTGAAAGTGCTGACAAATTTGCTGTAAACAACTTTTAAAAATATCATAAGCATATAGATTATTTGAGACATCCTTCCACAAGATTTATCATATCCTGGAGTAAATTGCTGGTGAGTTTGGCGACATTCCAACATGGCAAACAGTAGTCACTCGATCAATGCAATGATGATGGAGATGAACAAAGTGGAAGCCTTCATGCTCTCTACTGGTATCTTCAACAGCAATAACAACATTAAAGGTAATGTGACATAACTTGAAATGCATTTTTCCATTCTTAAGTGCAATTCTGTATTCTTCTGGTGATTGACAAGATACTTGTTAATCTTCCAAAGTTTCTAGATCACTTTTAGTTTTGGATCACTACCTAGTTACAAAACAAGGTATTTCACTTCTGTAATCGTTATTGATTCTGCAATTGACATTGCTGAGAAAGATAATTCTTTAGTACAAACGCCTCACAATGCGGCATCTTCCTTTGAAAGGTACTTTGTTTACATGCACAAGTGCTCAACTGTGCGCACTTCAATTCAAGTTATATTTTAAGATGCCATCGTGAAGAATTATTTTCCATTCTACTTAGTTTGTTGATTTATCAATTTATAACGTCGAGAGGCTCTTTCATCATTTCGTAATCTTTATCAATCCTTCTCTAAATATAGACGACTGTAGTGGGTGGGTGGCTGAAAACTTTTTTTCCATTCTTGTTTTTAAGATTAAACATTAAATTCTCTGTGAGAGTCCCTCTTAGGTCCTTTTGTGTATAAACCATAGCTAATTGAAGAATGTTTTGACTGGACTAATTTTATTTCTTTATCTCTCAGATTCACTATAAAACTTGGAGAATAAAATGATTACCTTTTTAAATAATACCTTGAGAGTACAATCAAGTGCAGCTTGAAAAATAAATTAGTAATTTGGTTGAAATAAATAAATGCACTTCAGGGCTTCAGCTACACAGTCAAGAGCCATCAGTATAAACAAAGTGTTATTCTAAAAACACTGCATTTAACAACATAACATAAGCACTACTTCAGCATTAGATATATAACAGGCACATACCATATTATATATAGCAGGCTATATAGGTACAGTATATATTCAGGCATATTTAAAATTAAGCATTCAAAAGCATAAGAAAACAAAAAGCTTTCAAAAACCCATTTGAAATCCTCTAGTTGTCCTACTTGACAAAACCTTTTTAACGCGTTTCCAACCATCACTTATCAAAAGGAACAACAGAAGTGTACAGGAGAGACATATTGGTTCTTTATATACGCAAAACAAAATTCTCAAAAAAACTTCTTAAGTTGGTGAGGAAATAAATCTTGACAGCCACTTCAGGCTTTATAACGAATGGTCAAGCTCAGCAAAGGGTTTACCCCCCCCCCTTCTTAAAAGACCACGTATGGGCATATTTTCTTGAAGTTTTGTTATCACTCGTGATTGGCAATATCCTTTAATAGGTCTCTTGAATTTTTATCCGTTATAATTGAAGTACTTGTGGTAATAAGGGTATATATGATTTCAATCATAAGTATCGATAGGGTCTCGATAGTTCAAACCTTTCTTAGTTTGTCTTGCTGGGTATTCAATCAATTAACAACACTTATCAAAATGACCATATATTACAGACCAGATAGTTTTCCAGTAACCAATACAATAAAAAGGGGCTTATAGATTAAATTAAAATAAGTTTGAGCATTGTTGGAGAGCATTGAGGAATTGAGAGATGACTTTAAGAGTTTTTTATTTGAAAACTTGATCATTTCTGTAACGTGAAATTCAATAGATTAGTTTTGAATTTTGAATCTTTACACAAAATTTAAATTATACTTTTCAGTGAAGTAAACTTTCGCGAAGTCAAGGCTGTTGATTAATTTAATTTAGGCCCATTTAAAAAACTGCCGCTTTTAAAAGAATAGTAACAATTGATATTTGGTCAGACCTCACCTCGACATATGACCTAAGGGCAACAATTTTAGATTATCACAATCGGAACTTGGTAATCTCTACCTAAACTCTGTGTTAGCCACTAAAAGCATATTAAAATATAATTTTACGAGCTCAGCGCAATTACAAGTTCAATTTTCATAGTTAAAACAGCTTTAAAAGCTGCAAATATGTTGTGTTTGCAAGTTTATTGAAATCGTGATGAAATCAAAGACAATGTGAAAACATTTGAAAACATTTTTCATACATTTGTTTGAAAAACACGGTAATATAATTTATATACATAAACTTCATGTCTACAGTGACAATAGATACAAGGAAATTGTTTACTGCAAATTTGAGAAGCCATGTTGTAAGGTAGGCAATTTCTGTCTTGATTGCGCGACATTTGTTGACTTAAGTATAGACAGTCAATAGATGATTTGACACTTTTATTTCATCTCATATTGTACAAAGAAAATTGTAAGAAAAGAGTTTCTTAAAAATCATGACAATATCTGTCCAACACTCTTCATTCAAACTCAACGCCTCGTCATAACTTTGACCTCTACGAAGGAGAGTTATAAACAATAGGTTTAACGAGCCTCCTATTGTTTAACAACACTCTACCCGTGCGCTTATTCTCGCATATCCCTTGAAGTCGTGTGTTTTTAGTTGAATAGCATATATAGAAAATATATCGAAAAAAATATCGTATCGTATAAGAATTTACATAGCTGGTTTCATTTTACGTTACAAGAGGTCCACCCCCATGTCAATATAGACAATTTACTTTATTTTCTGTAAACGAGCTTCTTGATTTTCTTATAGCATTTTCAAGGCGTCGCTTATAGCTATTGAGTTTTTATATGCACACAAACTATAATCGAACATAACAATTGGTTCAAAAAAAATTGTGAAAAAATTATTTCAAGATTTCTGGAAATTACTTTACGGACTTGAACGTACATTTTGTAGACCGGAAAAAAGAATTTAATGGAAAACTTCTTGCCATTTATTGTTCGTAGAGACTATTGTAAGTTAAATTTTTTTTTTTATAATTTTTTTTATTAATGACCTATTGTTTACTTTTCTACCAATTGTTATTTACTCGAAACTGAAAAATTATTTTCCGGGAGGATAGTATGCGCAAACTTCCCGTAAAATTTTTAAAAGCTTACGCGCGCCATTTTGTTTGACCTGGTAAATGGCCGTCTTCAGAGATGAGTTGTTTTGAATTTCAAGTGGCAACCATTGGCAGTACAAACTTCTCCTCTTGTATTGTAGTGAATCCGTGAGAACAATCTCAAGTACTTCAAAGCTTCTAATGGTCAACTTTTTTTTTTATTTGTCAGACAGTGTTTGTGAAATCACTTGAAATTCCTTTTCTAATGCTCGCAAAGCAGATCATGTTTACTCTTTTCATGTATAGCTCATAATAAGTTCTCTCTCTCTCTCTCTCTCTTTCGTAGGGGTGGGGTTGGGGTTTTTAACAATCGATTTTATATGCTATTCTTCAAATAATAGATTCCATTGTTTGAATTTAGAGTAGGTATCTAATGAGATAAAGTTAGACATTTAAGAAACCCAACTAATTAACGAGTTTTCCTAATGAATAATTAACTATGTTTTAATCATTGCCTTTGGCCCATCGTTCAAAGAACAATACACTTTACGACTATGACTCATGTATAACATTGATGAACAATAAGAGTAGAATTTAAACTTCATTTAAATTAGATGGAAATTAAACTTAAAACTATAGGCCGTGATTGTCTTCAATCTATATCTTGATCTATACTTACCTAACTAAAATATCAGCTAATTAATTCCCAGGTTTCACTTTAGCAAAAATCGCAAAAATATCCTCAAAATTACAAACAGCGAAGCCAAAATAAATGTACAACATTCACAGATAGCGCAAAAATAGTCAATTTTGTAAGCTCGTAGATACACGAAAAGGGGTACAAACATTTAATGGGCGGAGAAAGGCGGAGAAAGGTGACATAATTGGAAAATTATTGAAATAAGACTCTCATAAATAAGCGATGTCCAATGTCATTTAATATTGGTTGATTCATGGTCTTAGTGTGGCATCGGGAAAATATCGTATTTGGAGCAGGAGTTTTTAAAGAAAACCTATGAATTCTGCAGCTCTGAAGCTTATTTCTTGAATTGATACTGACTCACAGTTCAGTACAGATCATTATGCGAATGTAAAATATTTCTCTACTTCAATGCGGAGAATATTAAAAAGTGTAAAATTATTTACAAGCGTCCGGTACTAATAAATACATACTTTACCGGACAAAACTTAGTCGGACAAAAATATTGTTTCAGACAAATTTTAGTCACCTTCAAATTATTTTGTCCGACAAAACAGTTTTAAAAAAACCAAGTTTTTAGTTGGACAAATTTTACTCACTTTCAAAAAAATTATTTTTGTCCTATAATGTAGAGGAATTTTCTGTTTCTTTCCTGTTTTTGGTGAGGGAAGGTTTATTTAAACAAAGAACTTAATTAAATATTTAATAACTCATTGCAAGGATCTTGCAGAGCCATTTAACTTGGAAATTTGTCTCTGAAACGTCTTTTTACTTAATTATTTCCAAACACCCGCACTTTAATGAGAGGATATATAATTATTATCCGCAAGAGCATTAGAGGACACAACCTAACGGTTGATCAAGAAAGAAAATATCATCGCACCACATACAAGAGATAGGAAAGAACGCAACCAGATATTTTAAATGTTATATAAAATCTGAACAATCGAGTTTTTCTAAAATGTGTATTTGGAGGTTATCGAGGCAAGACGAGGAATTTGATTTATCGACCAACCATAATTTTCTGAACCGCGGGTTTTTGATAAATAGTTACAGTGCAAACAAAAAAGAAATTAAGGTTACTGGGGTAGCCAAGATTGTTAAGAAAACAATAGGACTTTGTTGTTGCTATTTAATCATGGCAAATCATTAGTTTACATAATTTTTGTTGAGTGATCTTCTTCTTTCTTTGTGTGGATTGGATTCTTCTAATTCATGTTTGTTGTGAATCTTGAAATCACACTTGAGAGGTTCTTCATGGTAATCTTAAGAAGTACTGTCATTGAGTGTATGTAATGTCTGAACAATTGAAAAATGGTATTTGAACAAATCTTTTTTTACTACAATATATATGCCTTATTGATACCCTGATGGCTCTTATAGAAATACAAACATGTAAATAACTGAAATGCTTGAACAGCCATTGAATTTTTTACTTATATTTAAAATAATATTTAAAAATGTGAGCCCCTTCTTCAACAATGTTTATGGATTCTGGATAAAGGTTTTAATGATTTAGTTTGCTCATCAAGTGGAATGAGTGTGCTTATTCGATTAGATAACAATTTGCTTTGTTGGTGACCAGATTGCAAGCTACCATCTTTTCTAAAGTGAAAAAGGAAGGTCTTAATATGGTAGACTTTTTGAAGTTATTGAACCCGGAGTTGGGGTTATCTAGAATTTGTTAATGATATAATTAGATAATTAGTAATTGTTTGTTTACATTTGGAAAATTGCTAAAGCTGAGGTTGAATGTTTTTAATATTGATTGTGTTTAATAATTATCAATTTGATGTTATCAAAATTCCTTTCATGATAAACTTTACCCTTTTTGGAGGCCATCAAATAACATTTTGTTAGGATTGGCTTGCACTTGTGGACGTTGGAAATGTTAAATTTTCTTCCAATGCAAATGATGTTTAGGTAATATTTAAGTTGACATTGTGCAAATCCGTTTACAATAATACATTTCTTTTGGTTAATCATGGTTTAATAAATTTATGGGTATTTATTACAATTGGACCAACAATTATGGAAGTACTTGGAAAGAAATTTATAAACTTACGATATCGCTAATTCTGAGTTAGCAATCGCAAAAAATTGTGCAGCTGTGTGCAACGCCATGGGAGCCTCTCTCAAATATATTATTTATATTTTAAAACCACAAATCAAAGTGGTTTTGATTGAAAGCTTGATGGCCTATCCCAGATGCACTTCAAGCACAAAGATATGTACACTTCAAGGCTTTTCTTTATACAATGCTTTCATTATTGTGATGATATTTTTATCAAGACTTTTGTGGACTTTCGCAAAATGTGGTTATTTTGTTGATTGTGGTATACGAGCAGGTATTAGAAAATCAGATGCCATGGCTGTTGGTGAAACGTTAAGTAAATAGAAAGAGAAAGAGAAAGAGAAAGAATTAGGAAAGGTCCAGTTAGATCATCAGTATTAGACCATAGTATTACTATTTGAACTATTAGAGTCACTCAGAATCTACGGGGAAATTTTTGAGAAAAAAAATATTCTTCAATTTGAAATAAAATCTAAGTGTCGCATTCTGCAACATACATTGGATACAAATTTTAATGATTGTGTAATTTAAATAATTTTGGTAAAAATATTATATTAGAAAAACGAAAGGAAAAAGTTTTGTTGACGAAACTATTGGACACATGGATCCATCAAGGAGCTCATTTGACCATATGGCTCCAGCAGTAACGACATCATTTCTGGTAGATAGTATTCTAAACCAACGACAACAGCAAAGCGTCGACGTGTTTGAGAACCGAATTTCATCAGGAGGACCTCCTCACATGGACCCTCATTACGGGGGACCACTGCCACCACACGGTTACCTAGGTTACCAACCGAGTGCACCACCGTATCTTTACGGCGGTGACCGACGAATTCCGAAATGGGAACGACACGATCCAGACGATAATCCTAATAACGGAGCAACGTCACCTATAAGTCCGAGAGCTAGACTGCCCGGTGATTACTTAGCGGCCAGAAGAGCGGAAGAGCATATGGTATTTGGTGATATGAAGAGCGAACAGGGCAGGCTAAACGTGGATCCAGGGCTAAGTTGCATGGTTGCAGAAGCTGAACGCAAAGCAGGACACCTTGTTAATGACACACATCATAGTAAGAAAAGCCTTTCTTGTGTTTTGGTCTGTTTTTTAGACCTTGAAAATTCTGTTAATATAATTTTTGCCTCTATTGAAGAGTTTGGAATGTCACGTTTGAATAGTATAAAGGACAGAAAACTCTTTAAAATAACTGTCAAGTGTCTTCAGTAAGAAAACCTCAAATCAGTCTAAAATATGACACATTCTTAAAGTCTTGGTAATACTCGCCAATTTCTTAAGCACTCCAAAAAATCCTTGATAAATTTGGCAAACAACTCGATATAATATTTAGCCTGTGAGAACAGAATTAGGATAAGTAATTTGGCAATAGTTTTCGTATCGTGAGTCTGAGATTTCGAAATGTCAGAGTATTTTCAAAAGGGTAAACAAATTTCTCTAAGTAAAGTCATTAGCGTAGGCTCTATGCAAACTACTCTAAAACCATGGTCGCACGCGTTATTTATTTTTAGAATCCAATTGAAAGTAAACACAGCTTTATAAACGCCTACAATTTTTTAAAGCCAACAAATATTTCTAAGAATTTGATTATCATCGAATCGAATGCGATATCTTATAATCCATTGTGTTTAACGTGTTTTTATCACAAATATAATTTTCAATTTGGCCATACATTTGCTCCCCTTGGTGATGCCATGAATATTTTGCACTTAGAACAGATGCTCCAAAAGGTTCAAATCTTGCTCTGACGTTGAAACAATATTGTTTTGACGTTTAAAATGTCCGATTCTAGGGCACCTTCAATTGATAAAGTTTTTTGTTCAAAATCTTCAACATTCAAAATACTTTGTTCCAAAAAAAGTAACATAACACACAAAAAAAACACATGAATTTTGGAACTTCAAAATTCCATCTTTAAAAAATTCAATTACATGAAAAATTGGTAATGTTTCTTAGAATTGCCATTGTACACCTTTATTTTAGTTTCATGCACTCACTTATTAGATTGCTGAACACTTGAAATAAATCGCCATGTTAATTCGAGTTTAAAAGAACTTTTTCCAGCTGTACGTTATTCCAACGTTGTTTCAACGTCCAAATAACGTTCTGGCTTTGAAATAACGATGTTTGGACGTTAAGATAACGTTCCGTCCTTGTTGGAACTGCCATTGATACGTTACACTCTACCGTTCCTTCTCAAACACATACTACACTTTACCTTAAAACTTTTTTTTTAAATGCTAAGTATAGAGAGAGAGAGAGTTAAATAATATAGAAATTTCGTTAAGAGAGACTCTCTAATAAACTACTCAAAGACTCTTCCCACCCTCTTTGACTGAAGAGGTAGACACACAGACAGCATAGAAAAACATGTCGCTTTTTGGAAAATTAACCTCAGCACAGAGGACAGCGTTCCTTGTTTACAAGCATTTATATATTTATTTATAGGTTGTTTTTCAGATATTTTTACTGTCATTTTGACGCAATGACAGATTTAAAAAGTGATGGAAATTAGACCATTCCCAGAAATCCAGGCATCTACGTTGATTCGATTTCTAAAAAAATTCAGCCTAACTTTGGTATAGATTATAACGTCAATCTAAGATTTAAAATTTTAATTATTTTCAAAAGGAGTTGATACTGATTTGATAATTTTGCTGACCATGCAATACAGTTCTTTTGAAGATCTATAGTGCTCAACTGTTTACTCAATTGTATAAACAATACATTTTTGGGTTTTGAAAAAAATATATACGAGGCGTGTCTCCACTCCCTTTATTTGCTTAGTACAAATTGCAACGATTTTTAGTAGCATACACGCTTTTTTTTAAATATATAAGAACGGTGTTTTTCTAAGTTCAGTCAGAATCAATATTCTAAGCTTTTTTAAAAGAAATCATCCTTGAATATAATATTAACTGGTAACTTCACCAAAACCGACAAAAAAATTGCCATGAAATGTAACCGAATTAAGATAATTTCAGGATTGAAAGAAAAGGGAAAAAAAGAAAATTCCAAGAGGAATCCAATGAAAGGCTCTTTTCAATGAAAATTTGAATCTTATTATCTAAAACATTTCAAGATATGATCATCTTAACCTTTTGTGTAATTTCATCATCCTGAAAATTCTTATAAAGTGTATTCTTAAAAAAAAAAAGCGTGTAATTTCTTTCTGATTTGAAAATAAAACTTGACGGTTTCTTATTGTCATAATGGCGTCTGTAAATTGAACTCTATTCATTTTTTTGCCAGTTCAGTTGAAGGATCAAAAGCAAAGGAGGAGGAAGGCGAAACAATCACATTTCAATCAGATCCCTTCAAAATTTTTGATTAGGTTCCGATCCTCCTACTTGCTTCTTGTAAAACGCTTTTTTTTTAATAAAGAGACTTCCTTTATGAACGTTATTACCATCTTAACAGTTTGAAAATCGCTTGTATAAGTTTTAAGGTTTCTGCATTTAAAACATTTGTTTCCGTTTACACATCCCTGTGTCTGTGAGCCATTGGGATTCGCCCCAATGGCCACCCCGGTTAAAGAAATACGCCTCAGTTGAAAATTTGGTCACCCCAGGGGGAAATTAATTGTTCTCTCACCACCGTGTTAAACCAAAGCAATACAAAGAGTAATCCCATCAAAATGATAATGACAGAACAATCGATTTTTATGACCCACTAGAAAAACATTTCAATTCCACCCAAATCAGTGAGTTTGAAAGATTTGACTTTCACCCCCATTGAACTTTTGGTACCCACTATGGCGTACAGCGACAGGGGTGTATTTACAAATTCCCAAGTAAATTAATTTAATTGAAATGACGTATTCTAATGCTAATGGGGTTTTTCAAAAATAGATTTTGAGGCATTTTACGTATGACTTTAGTAATCAGGATTCCTTTTTATTTTTCAAGCATAATAAGATCTTATTAGCAACATCTAAACAACAACCTTGTTAAACTGTGCAAAATCAAGAGGATTCTGTCGAAAATATCGATATGACACATTTTGGAAATGCTTTGATGACATATCATAAAATCAATTTCTTTTTTTTATCACTGCTGACGTCAATAGTGTCACGGATAATAGAATGGCGCTAGTGGGCCGGAAAAACATTTGACGCTGTCGATATGTAAACGTCAAAAAAGTCCATGCAGGGCGGTCTGGAAAGTTGTAGAAACCAGGACTGTATCACTTATTTACTTCTTTGTTTCTTTAGTATCATCCTGGTTTCTACACATTAATTATTTTTAATGACAATCTTTTTTGTAACAGACCCTGCATGAAACTCAAATAAAACTCGGCGGGATTGCATTCCCAAATTTGATAGGTAAAATGCAAAAAAACTCAACACCGCAAAATTTACCGGTTTCTAAGTTTTTGAAATAAAGCTGAATTTGAATACCAGGTGTTTAGGGTTACTTACATTATTGTATATCCATAAAAATTATTGCAAATTTTAATTGGAATCAAGTTTAAAGTAAGGTTTAAAGTAATAAATATATGGGATTAAAATTAAAACTTATTTTTTCTTCTCTAAAACGAAAATTAAACTTTATAATGTGTGAAAAATATCATTAAGAACCTCTCTCTGTTTGGAAACATGGGCAGTTTTTCGAGGTTTTCAATCTCAATAAAATTTTATAAAATGTTCTCATTTCGTATAAACTAAATATATTTGAAACAAAAAGGGGTTTTTGAACAAAGCGAAATTTCTGAACATAATGGTTCTTTGTCATTGAAACCAGGTAAGAGTATAATTCAATTCTTAATATTTTCTATGTAATCTTAGAAAGTACACATTTTAACTATTAAAACTTTATTAAAATTTAAATAATAATGTACTATTAAATGTCTTACCGAATAATAAGGTAGTAAAGTAAGGTGGTAATAGGTGGTGTATTGAATATATGATTTATTATATACCTTAACTTAAATTGAGGTTTTACCTATAAGGGGTCTCAAAATATAGTGTAAAACCATTAAGAAAATTAATTAAAAGAAAACAACTTCAATATTATTTTGAAAACAAAACCCTAAAAACAATTAGGTAAAAATAACGCTTAAACCAAAACAATCCGTCAAACAATCAACAATGACCCAAACTAAAATCAACACAATAAAAAAATCAAAAAAATCGAAAAAAAGTTTTAGCGTTGAATAATTGGGGTGGGATATCGATAATTATTCAATGCCCGTATTTGCCTGCAGGTATGTAATAATTTTCTTTGATAAATTTACGGAATGCAGTCGTTTTTTTCAGTACTACAGTAATTGTCAAAAGTACCCCCAAGTAAGGGCCAAGTAATGCAGATTAATGTAAAAAGTAATATAACTTTCCCGGGATCCTGGGGTATTCATGCGGCCCTTACCCTTAAGGGTAGATTTTCAAGGTTCTGACAAAATCCAGGTGTACTGTAAAGGTAGGAAATTTGAGAAAATGTTTGAAATTCTTTGCTAAAACCGGGGGAAAATAGTCGAAAAATGCACTGTAAGGGACGGTTTTTCAGCAAATTTTGCACAAGAATCTTCACTGACGTGATGTGACCAACAAAAAATCATTTCCAACCGTCTTTTTAGTTGATTTACCATTTTGGGGAAAGAATTTATGTATTTCTTTAACGAGAGGTAACACTGAGTCACACTTTTGAAAAAGAAAACAAACGTCTTTCGTCGATATTTTCACTGTTTAAATATATGCCATCTGAGGTAGAATGAGGGTATGGAGCTGCCAAATTGAGCCCATTGAAGTTTTCCGGAGTAAAGTCTCTGAAACGAGTTTGGAGAACGAAGCATCGAGACAAAAATTTGTCTCTTTTATTCAAGCAATTTTAAGAGACTTTTGTACTAAAGAACGACATGGTCTCAATTTGGCAGATTAATTATAAGGAGTAGCAGGTTAGTCGTTTTTTTTAGAAATAATCCAGGCTAATTAGGGTAATGTAGTAAAATAAAATTTTATCAGTCTTGGCTTTATAGTTGGTGATCTTCTCTCACAAACACAAACTATTAAAATAGTCTAATCTGAGGCGGAGAGGTCTCTTATGGATACACCTAGCAAGAACTTTTGCAATGGCCTTGAGTTACTTTTCCCAAAGTCTAATCCCATATATCGGAAGTATTTAATTATGCGCTCGGCACGTATACATAACTATTGTCCGAAAGAAAAATAGATCTACTGCTAAAACGAAAACATTATGAAACACTATCAGTTTCATGTTTTTGTTGAACAGTATCATCAATGGGTTCTCAGGGTACTTGAAACACAAAATATGCAAAGAATTCTCTGGGATACTCTTATCATATCTCTTCTATGTGGGATGAGCTAGAGTTTTTATAAGGTCGCTTCAAGATTGGTTTATTTTGATTATGTACCATCAATGGGTGCGTCAACTTTCCTTATTTATCTATATATTCAAAAAGCATATTTAACAAATCAAAAAAGATCTAGTGAAAACTCCAGATTGACCCGCCCGCTTCTATGACATGTTAATTTATATTCAAAGGTGTAAACAAGCTTTTAAATTTAATACCCATTTTCTTTGATTTACCAAACACTTTTAAAAGTTTGGGCGCACTCAAGAAAAATTAAAACGATTTTATGCTGCACTAGCTTCCCTGTATTGTGTATGAGTATGACTAACACAAAGTACTTTACCAGATATACACGTCAATTAATCTTTCATTGCTGCTGATCATCAGATGAATAAAATAAACTTAGTCCATCTAGGAAGATTATTATTTTACCAAGTAATTGATTAAAAAACTCAAATAGAAAATAAAGGTAATTCGTTTGAATGAAGTTAGAAGTTGCTCTTTTGATTTAACGTACACATGTGTTAACTCGTATTTTACAACCCCATAAATGAGAAGCTCACAAATTTTCAGTACAGTACAGAGAACTTTAGAAACACTAAAAATGACAGAAATTTTCGTCAGTAACTTTCACCCAATTCTACAAAATAACAAAGCGGTTGTTTTTATGATGTCAAGATCGCAAAAAAATATAATTCAAAATTTCTCAGGAAACACCCAAAGCATTATTTCACACGACCAAAAAAGATGACAATAAATCCTAAAATAATAATGAGAATAATTTTGTAACGATCTTACATTTTTACTACGTAATTACGAGCTTTCAAGGGTGCTGAAGTGAAGTGTATTTTACAATACCTCCTAAAGTGATGTCAATGCTAATGACATCATCAACGTTAAGTGTAATACAAAAAAAAAGACCAATAAAATGAAATCCATTGAAACACATGAAGTATCAAAAACCGAGTGGCTATTTCCTTATGGAAACAATTTTGGTAAAAATTCAAATCATTAACTTCTATTCTAAATAGATGCATAAAAAGCAATGCAGCTTTAGCCTCATTTCCAAATCATCAATGCAGTGATGCTTAAATCTTAGTAGACATTTTGAGCCTTTGCTAAAGTTTTTTAGAGTGATTAGAGCTGTTTGGGACAGACATTAGACGTTATTCTTTTTACCTTGAGAAGGGTATATACCCGGGGGGGGGGGGCAGTCGGTTTACAGACTGACGGCATGTGCGGGCCAAAAATCAGGGTTTAAAAAACGACCCTTACAGTGCAGTAGA
>JAUJPO010082549.1:0-10452 GCA_032270745.1 Tiaropsis multicirrata | reverse complement strand
TCGATCCTTTACCGGTAAATCACTGGATCGATCCAGTTTTGAAAACGAAAGTGATCCTTTTCCCGTGGAAGGTCACAATTATACTTTGGGGCTAGCAACGAGTCAAAGCAGAAATTACCTTGAAAATACTAGTATTGGTATACCTTAAAAACTGGGAAGAAATTTTCGCGGCATTAAATTTCGCGGCATTTAGTTTCGCGGTTTTGGGTGTCAACAATTTTGAAGTTTTACCCCTGAAATTGGCGTTTATAGGCCAAATTATATGTTTTGGACTAAAAATGCCCTCAACCGCGAAATTAAATGCCGCGAAATTTTCTTCCCTTAAGGTAATTATGAAGCTCAACTAAAAATATCAAAAGATACTATATTTAAGATGTAGTTAGCGTTTATATACAGGGTTATCAAAAGTCAGATTTTGATTCCTTTTTTTCTCAGGTGTGGTTTCCATGTCTCTTCAATCTTTTCTTTAGTTGTTTGTGGGACAAGAACCGTTTTGAACGTAAACTTCTTGTCCCATTGTTTGAGACATTTGGTCAAAAAATGTAAATAAACATTCCACTCGTACATTTTTCTTCCTCTTTTTTCTGCTGGCTTTTCTCTCATACCTCTGGTTTTTATCACAAACCTATCTGATTATATGAAAGATATTTGGCACTGCTGGCATCGAGCAACCTTTTTAGGACAATTCTTGTGATCAGTTTTCAAAACAAGCATGTATTGTCCATTTTGTTCTCGGTCTGGATCAAGGAAGGCCATGTCAGCTGGTAATTGGTCCTCAGCATTGGTTGTGACTTCCACATTACTAGCAATCGAAAGTGTGGATTGAGCTGCATCGTTTCCTTCAACCTAAAATAAAAGAAAACGTTATATTTTATGTGACGAATCACATTGCACAAAATAGCAAAACAATATATGTCAGATTATGTATACATTTATATAGAAATAAAAATTTTGCTTAAAGACCGGTCTCCACTCATCGAGCGAATAGCGCGACTTTTTTCTGGTGGAAATTCTTTAAAATTAAAGATTACGTTATCCGAAAAAAAGTTGACAACTGTTCTGACAACTTTTTCGGAATGCAACGTCACTTTTAACCAATCGAATGGCTTATCATTAATTCCTAAACAAATGGTGATCGAGTTGTACGTCATTTTATGAAAAAAAGTCGCGCGATTCGCTCAATGAGTGAAGACCTGCCGTCAGAATTCAGGATGTTTATCCTGAAAAGAGCATTTGAAATTGATTCGTTTTATATACGATATCAGCAAACTGAATTAAGCAGAAATAAAAAAATCATGCTTGACTTCTTCTCTAGACTCTATTTAATATATAATATAATGATTTTGTTGCTTAAAAACAGCCTCTTGAGAAAACATTTCAATTTGTGTTGTGTAGATAGCTCGAAAAGGTTTAAAAAATTTAAACATACCTCTATCGTCTTGAGTTTGTTCAGTTGCCACGGCATGGCCATTTTCAAAAAAACGGATTTGCAAAGATCTCAGGTTCTGGTTGGTTAGTTCTGCGGGAAGGTTTTCGTGCAGCCTTCTTTCCGGCTTCTTTTGGTTTCTCAAACACGAAAGGAGTACCTGCTTCATTCATGAAATCTCTGAATTTCTTGTCTCTTGTTTCTTTGGCGAGCGAAACCCAACGAGCTGGAGGTACATAATGGTGTTCAAAGGGGGTAGATAAGCGATACTTTCCGATCCCTCTAAGTGCTCTCCGTGCTTCTTTGAAGTATGTTTTGACCCATTCCAATAAAGCTTCTGACACAGCAACAACTTCCTTTTCGATATCTTCTTCCTTCAGCATTTTCTTCTGAAGTCGGTGCTTTGACTCTAGGCCATTTGTCGTGAAGCGTTTCGAAATGCCAAGCTTTTCACGTGAACTGAGGATTAAACACTCCTTAAATGTTTTCGACCGATTCTTCAGGAACCACGCATGAAAGCCAGGAGCAATATCATCCCAGATCTCCTTTAGAGAATTCAATCTCGTGTCGAATTCATTTTCGTCGTACGAGTCTGCGAGACAATCCTGCAGTATTATGTCTTCATGGAATCCGTAAATGTCGGCCATGATTCTCTCCGTTGCATCATTGTTTTGGGTTGACTTTTTCAACGCCTCCACATCGTTTGTTTCCATATGCCGGGTGCACCACATTGTCTTTGATTTGCAAAACACATTTTTGAAAGCTAAAATATGATCAATAACATGACTACAATTAGAATGCACATACGAAAGAGTTCATTTAACTCCGTAATAACCCAGTAGCTAATCTAAAATTGATGAAATGACTGGTATACTTAAGTATACTTTTTAAAGAGAAAATTATCCATTTCGAAAGAACACAAGGAGGTCGGAGACTTTATGGTTAAGTAGTAATCTCGTACTAAATTATTTTTTCTGAAAGAAAAGTGATTTTATTTTAATAAAGATCAAGAAAGGAAAGATCAAGAGTGTGATGCAAAACTAGAACTGAAAACTTTCTACGGGGGTTCTCAAAAAAATCTTTTCAAAAGATCTCCTATTTTCACATAAACATATTCATAGTTTTGACTAATATTTACAGGTTATAGGAGGCAAGATTTTCATTTATTGCTTCCGTTATCACCAGAAATCGTAGGAGGGGAATAAAATGAGCCTGGAGTAACTCGTGTGTCTGAATAAGAAAAATTACCTTTTGCAACAGCCTTGTCTAAGTCATGTCCAACTTGTTTGAGTTCAGCTAGCTTTGGCTCTGCCATCAATAATTCAACTGCAAATCGACGGTACGTTTCCTCGTTTTTTCTAAAATGCCAGTAAGACGGCCCTGGAAAATGTGGGTGCTCTTCTGATTTTGCATCTTTTAATGCCAAATTCTCATAAGATGTATCTGTTAAATACAGACCATCACATATTTCAAAAGTTGTATCGACTGATAGTACGGCTTTGTCTCTTACACAAAACCTAACAATGTCTGAAAGTTGATAATCGTGATAATATATGGCGGTAAATTCATTTCGAGTAAGATTAAATGTTTTAGTAAATGCATCATCACGTCTAATGTAATTGATAAGGTTTTCCGCATCAGTCTTCGGCTTTTCGGGACCTTTGGATTTTAACTTCTGCTTTCGGTTCTCAATCACTTTTGGATTTCTGATAGTCTCCGAAAGACTATCTCCTTCATCATCAATTAACGATACATATATTTGTTCGGTTGACTTTTTTGCTGTGAGTTTTTCGTCTATCTTTTTCATAATGGACGGGTCTTGCCTATAGTACGGTGGGGAATTTGGGTTAGCTGCGTTACCATGACGTGGCATTTGAAAATCCTCGGGTTGGCCTTTTGCTTTATAAATGACAAGAATGAATGGATTGTAACTCGTGTTTGATGCGCACTTCACTTGACAAATAGTCTGTGTCAGCCATGGATTGTTCTTATTCTGTCTGTAGCAACGTTTGATTTCATAAACTTCATTTTCTTTAACAACGGCAGGAAGGAACAAAGACTTATGTCTATCATTGACGATGTATTGACCAGTAACTTCATCTAAATGAGCAAGTCGAGGTTGTTCTTCTTTGATCCAATGGTAAAACTTTTTCGGTGTACCTTTGGAAAGATAACTTCCATTATCATCCGCTTTTACCGAGTTTAGAGGGATGTTTCGAGTGTCAATTGTGAAAGCAGTATTTTCTCGAATACCTGATGGTTTTTTTGACATGAGAAAATCTTCAGGATTGTTAAAGAGTATGTTCAAAATCACTGGAGCACTTTCAAAATTTGGATTATCATCCGCGTCCTTAGAACATGAAGCCTCCTCTTTGACATCAATAAATTCATGTTGTCGTTGAGAATTTTTCGGTAACGTATGAGTTGTTTCCTGCGGAATTCTTGATTCTTCTTCGTCAGACGAGGAATCGATGATCTAGAAATAAAATCACTTTTGTTATATCTAAAACTTTTTCGCAACCTCTTTGTGAGCCAAAAATACTCTGGGAGAAAATCCATAAAATGGGAGGGGGTCCTTATAAAATGATTTTGGGGGTAAAAAATAAAAAGTGCAAATTTGACCCCCCTCCCCCTACAAATAAGCACAGAAGAGTATGCACCACAAAAAATCGGGGAGGAGAGAAAATATGTTCGAGATATAGAGTAGTCGAGATGGAGAGACTGCACTGTACACGTTTTTTTATAAGAACAAAGTATATAAGAATAAAAGGCTTCGAAAGGTCAAAAAATTAAGAACATGTTAAGAACATTCTGAGGCTTCAAGAGTATAGAAATAAGAACATTTGACATTTAACCAATTACAGTATTTCAAGGCTGATTGGTGTAGCAATTCGATAGTTTGTTTGAAGCCAGCTGACTCAAAAAGTGAGGAAAATAGTGTTTAAAAGCCAATTAAGTCCCATATCAGCAAATTTTTGAGACTCAAATTAAGACTTGATTAAGAACATTTTGGGGCTTGAAACCAAAAAAGCTAAGAACATTGAAGGCTTCCTCGAATTTGGATGTTCTTATAAAAAAACGTGTATATAGACTATCGATTCTAGTGTAATTAGTCCATTATATCCTAATAATCCGATAATCCCTGACTGATTATATAAGTTCATTAAAAATGTTGAAATGTTCATTTTAAAGTCTCCAATTTCTAGTAACGGTTAGACAGTCAGTCTGTTGAATTTTCGTACACTTTATAATTTCATAAGACAGATGAATATCTTCAATTTAACAACACTTTTGATGGCTGTTTGCACCACATTACAAGTCTCTTTGGTTCATGGAGAATCACTTTTATGTGTAGAAAGAAAAAATATCACCATCATTCCTCACATTGACATCCAATTTCGAGGAAGGATGAGAGGTTTAGACTTTTGGACCTTGAAACAATCACAATATGCAGTGAATCAGCTTTTATACTTGGTCAAGTCGTTGCTTGAGACAACGTGTTTTAGAATATGGGTTCATTCACCCATTCAGGACCGATGTATTCGTCAAACAGAGGAAAACTATGTCCAATTTATCACGGCAGAAATTATGGGGTCAACAAGGACAGACGATAATGACATATTGAATCTTTTGTTAAATATACCTCATAGTAATGATGAATTCGAACAAACTCTGTTGTTTGTGAGTCATTACTATTATGACATAGATGACACTATGATATCTTACCAATCAGTTGTTTCAGATAAACTTGAAGAAACAGAAAACAAATATAACATTATTTTGTTATGCTCGGGACAAACTACCCTTTGCATCCAAAACGAAAAATGGTTGCCCAGACAAAACATCATTTATAGCGATTTCTATGGACATAATTCATTAAATCCATTAAATACACATTTACATCGAATCATGTTAGATGTTATACACAACCCTCAATACGATTGGCGTGAACGATACACGAGAGATATAAACACACAATGTCAAACATCCAAGAAAACTCATGTATTCGTTTGGGATATTCTACGCTACACTAAAGATCCGATTGAGAAACATCCTCCGCATTTGTTCATAATGAAATTCTTACAAGACCATCAGACAAACATTTCACTACATTTCAGTATAAAACCTAGTCGGGACCTGTATATAATGAAATCTCTGGAAGAACTTCAAAAAGATCGTTTTTCAATATCAAGAGATGTAAAAAAAAACAGGGAAGGAATTATTGATACCGTAAAGGAGATCGGAGACATCCAGGTTCACATTCCAATCTACTACAAAAATGAAACAAATTTCGATCCTAATTTCGATCTACCTTTTAACAACAACACAATCATTGTTATTCTGGATGACAGCATCGCAAAATCACCAATGGTTGACAAAGATGGTCATATTGTGATATGGGAAGATGATCATATGAGCCCTTTGTTTATGAACATGCTCATCGAAAGAATAAACTTTATTTTATGTGGAAAACATAAAGTGAAATAGAGTGAAAATTACAAATAAACAGTGTAACAGAAAATCAATACAATAGAACCAGAAATGAGCGCAAAAACATTCAGTTCAAAGAGTATGGACATTTATTTGAAAACGGTTTGGATCAAGAATTGATTCGATTCTCACGTCAAAACATTTCTCCATTTTAAACCAGCGTACAATATATAATATCTTGTATGTAATTAATGCGCATGCGTATATGTAGATTATAATAGTAATTATTTCATTGTTTAGATTAATTTTAGTATCTTAGGGAATGTGGCGTATATTCAGACTCATAGCACGTTTAAAATATCCTATTTTGTATTTGATAATTTCTTGTTTGTATCGCTAAAAGCTATATAATCGAATCTCTAAGAGATACCAAACTATTTTCCCTGACATTTTACTAAAAATCGTTCCTTGAATGTAAATAGCGAGTTTTCACTGATATTATCCAGTGGGTATCCAATTTGCATCAGTTTTTGCATAACTAGATTTTTAGCCATCACACACCTAACGTTTACAGCCTTTAATTATATATTTTCATATATGTTACTTAAACCTATTATACTTATTAAAATTATACTACTAGTTAAATTTTATTATTAAAAACATAAAGTATAAATGTATTACCCTTCTTTTAAAAATCAAATTAGATATCGATTAAATCATTCACATGTGCAGTTCCGTAATAAAAATTAAGGCGCCCATATGTTTAATATACACCTTTTCACCAAACCACAGTTGGAAAATCGTTTTGGAGGCCTAGCCCCCCTCTGGTAGCTACGGCACTGATGCGAAGGTTTAAAAAACAAAACAAAACAGAGCACAAAGTAGATATTTTTTATCATTTAACCCTTTCACTCCCAGTTACCTGTCATACGGTGGATTTCCGGGTTAAACTTTAACCGGCTATATCTTCCGAACTAAGAGCTTTCCGGAACTCGTTCAACTACCATTGCGAGACGTCGTAAACAAAGTTATGATGCGGTTAAAAAGACGGCTTGCTACCCATGTATCAACGACTCGTGAAAGTAAATGAATGTATTTTGTGTGTTGACAAAAAAGTCGAAGTTCGATAAGAATTTTATATACTAGAAGAACTTCTATTAGAAGTTAGAAGGGTGATATTTAAAAATTTGTAAAAAAGTGTCTTTAAAATCCGAAATAAACGACACAAAAGTGAGAGCTACAAATTCTAAACTTATCACAACCAACATAAAAGCCATTATTTGCAACGAAATATCTTTCTTTTTTTTTTGGAATGCAATGTTTAAAGGACAACTTTTCATGTCGAAATTTGTATTCTGATAAAAAGAAATGATAAGGCAGTCGACAACACACAGATAAAACACAGCTTGAAAACATAAACAACATGTTCATACCACAAATTCATTTTATAAGCATTGCTCGTTGCTTAGATGACATCAAAAGTGAATGGAAAACAGTTTCAGTTACTTTCACTACACTCGTGATTCTATTAAAAGCTTTGGTTAAAGAGATGCTTTCTAATATAGAGCAATTGAAATCATTCTTTCCGTTCCAAGGAATAGTGTCTGCTAGAAATGTCCGCTTTAGACCATGTCCGCTGTATCAAAATCACAGCAGAAATCAGGTATAAAGCAGAGGCGGATACAGAAGTATCAAAAATATTTACGGAGAGTGTTGACCATATAAGGAATATGAGCAAAGGCAGCATTCTCCATCAAAAGTTTTTGAGAACCTTCTGTATCCGCCACTGGAAAGAACTTCCAATAATTAGCATAATATTTTATTACTAACATTTCATATCAGAGGCAATCCTTCTCTACACCAAAGACCTTAAATGGAAACCCGTCTACTTCAAATCTTAACTCGATTCGGAATTAGACGGGTAGACGGGTCTCATTGCTTGATTTTTCTTCAAGATCTTGAAGAAATACATAAATTATGCCATATATTGCAAAGCGTTTTGATTGCTTCAATTTTATAACTGTCAGTTTGGTCGTAAATTCAAATTTCTTAAATTTACCATACTATTTTTTCTCATGTGAGCTTTGTGAATGAGTAAAAAGTAGTATATGGGTTCTAAGACCATTACACCGAAAGTAAAAAGTAAAAACATGTTCCCCATACAAGCATCTCATCTCAGAATCTCATCTCACATCAAAATAATAAAAAAAGTAACGTTCAAAATGTCATGCACGGAACATTTTTTTCTACAGCCTGTCTTTTATTTACTGAATTGTCATTCACACAAGACATTTATTATTCTTTGCCACGGCATGACGTCACAGTTGGGGGAAAACAGAACACTTACGAAAGATTAATTATGTGTAATCAGTAAACAAAATATTTTAGTGAGTTAAACCATAGTGTTTGGTTTCAACTCGCAATAATTAAATCTTATTGGTTGAAAAGTATATCACATGACTTTCCGTGGCAAAGAATAAGGTTCATAGCCATTGGGGTAATGTTTCATTTAAAGTTTACCCATGTCGAGCAGATGACATGAAGTTTTCATAAGATGATTTCATCATTGGTCATTTAAAACAATAGACAAGCGCCGTTCTTTAAAAACAGACATAGATAAGTTATTGTTTCAAGATTTAACGACCAACTCAATCCTGATAATTCTTGTAAAGAGCAACATCTCCTACCATGTCGAGCCTGAAAACTTTTGTCTGTAAATTCTTCCCAATATTGAGTGTTAAAATTCGAAACTAAATAAAAATGTTTAAAAATCCATGATAAGAAACCTTATTAAAAGGATTTCAGATCCAAAAATAATTTTCCTACAAAAATATCTCCCTCGAAATTATAAAAAATTATATACCATAAGGTTGTCTACAAGTAATCAACATTCATCAGTAAACAAAAAGGACTTTTCTCAAAATAAGGAAAAAAGTTGAAAATATAATACTGACTGACTACTGGAGACAGAGAGGAAGTAGTTTACTTTCCAAAGAAATTCCAGTCCACAAAATAACTAAAACACGTACCCCCTTGTCTATAATTGCAAGACAACTTCACCATATCTATGACGTAATCTTTTATACAGCATTTTAAAAATTAGGCTGTTTGCCAATAGTTTTTGAATTTTTTAACAATAAAACTAGTGGCAAACATCCGGCTTTTTTGTGATGTTTTCGTACAAAAGATTAGGCATAACATTCAAACTGAAAAATTTAAAACTTCAATACGTCTAAATATCTTACAGATCAAAATATTAAGTATGTAAAAAACAGAGAAAAACGAGAGAATTTAGCCTCCCCATTTTGGTTTTTGGAAGAAATTTTGACCAAATTTGTTGTGTTGCAACTGAATGCGCATTTTATTTCCATCAACTCAGACCAAAAATGAAGATTTCAAGTTGAAAATAGAGAAGGGCAGGAGGGCTCCGCTCTCCTGTATAGCCAAGTATTTTTAAATCATATAATCCGAAATGTAAAAAACACAAAGTAGAAAAAAACAACAAATCAAAAGTCAACACTTAAAAGAAAACGTGAGAAAAAATTCTTACAACGTTGGTCTATAAATCATACGCCAAAACCACCCATCTTTTCTCCCTTTCTCTACGTACTGGTTCTATGTTATGAATTATGAAGGTTGTGGATCTGCCAATTTGAGACCGCTCAAGTTTCCCGTAGTAAAGTCTCTTAACCGAGTTTGGAGAACGATGCATGGAGACAAAAACTTATCTCTTTTATTCAAGCAATTTTTAGAGTATTTTGTACTAAAGAACGATTTGATCTCTCAAATTGGAAGATGAATTATATTTATGAGTCAATTATTTCTTTATACAAAAACTAAATCTAAAACGATAAAGTATAATCAGATTTAATTCAAAATCTTATAGCAAATCCTCATAAAAATCTCCTTAAAGTTATTTGCATTGCTTTAAGCTCTTAAATCGTTGTTTCAAGACATTACTTCAAGACGTAAAGGGGGAATGTTCGATTATTTGTTTTTGTTATGCTGTTAAGATAAATGTTGATAAAAAGACGATATGCTTCCGAGGAAATACACGCCATTAAGAAAAAAGTTTGAAAAAGGGTTGACCCAGAGTTTGTTGATGTTATGAGAAAGACATGAAACATTTTATGTAACATAACATCGCGATATAACTTGACCGTTTATCTAGCCTGCACCCGATAAGCTCTACACGCCATATCCGATCTTCTACTGGGGTAATAGTCGGTTTTCATTATTCATATAGCTAGGAAGATAACCACGGATTGAAAATGAAAACACGAGTAGGAGATTCCGCCAAAAATCGATTTTGAGCTTACGAATTCAATCTTGGAATAACTGCTACTTTTGCAAGTCACGGTGGCGGGTAAATTTGATGATTTTGTAATAAAATTGAAATCACTAGGGGGTAAAAAATGTAAATAAACCGACCGAGAAGGTCAAAGAATTGTGGTGTGGTTTAAGTAAGAGAATAAAAAAACAAAACGACTGAAAGTCAAAAGTTTCGCCGAATAGCTGATGTCGACGAGAAAAACAACGATTATCGTATGCTCATTAGCAATAATCGACTCCGTGCAATATGTCATGTGAAAGAT